>JAQFYC010004099.1:0-18321 GCA_034694165.1 Tomocerus mixtus | reverse complement strand
AAAGCCCTTTACTAGTGCTTTCGATTGATACACATTTGATACCATGTTATAAGGGGATCCAAAAAGTTAATTTTTTTCTAAGTCTCGTTGGGGTACCTTTGACAATAGGTTTATTAAGTTAATTTAATTTTCAAAATTCCACATGTCTTAAATTAACAACAACAACAACAACCTGTTGATGTTCCGTTCTCCTTTGCTTTATACTAATATACTAACATGATGTTGTGTGAAGAAGGTGAGAGCTGAATATAATACGAAACAGGTTTAGTGTGCATGAAATACTATGGGATGTATTCTCCCCTACGGTTTATATACTGTAATGCGTATTCTATAAAAATTGCTTGGGATTGAATCGCATCGCTATTCTATCCTCTATATACATTAAATACATTTTACGGATATAAAGATTAGCAATGTTTAGAAACGTGTACAGTGTACACACAACATAATAATAAGATAGTGAAGAAAGGTGAAATGAACTGAACATTTACATTAATAGGATACCTCACATCACAGTATAAGTTCTAGAGTAACAAAAAATCGCTCCAGGGCAGGGGATTATAAGATGTGCAAATTATAAAATATGTTCTACTACTGGCTCTACTTAAATATTATGTATAGTATGTATCTATCTACCTAGGTATTATACCTACATTACTTGGAAATGGAGAATTTCGTTCACGTCACACGATTCTTCGAACTTTTACCCTTTTGTTGTTTATTTAGTGACGAAAGCAAGAAAATCATGTATGACATGATACCACAGATACTAATATTACATATTATGTATATTGTTGTGTATTGCCAATTCCGACTGATATGCTAGCCGTAAGATGCATTCCGTCAATTAGGATACTAATGATACACATGTATAAAGTTAAACAGTATATTCATAGCTAGGAAACCAATTATTATTGTTAAGTAGTTATTTCAGCTAGAGTAATTCGGTCGATTAACATTATTATGAGCATAATATATTTTACACGGCCAAATATAAGTAAAAATAGTTAAGCTATGTCATATAGTATAATCTTTAAGTATCCTACCATCACTAATTATTTGATAAAACATAATTTTCTTGTGCAATCATGTATTATAGCTTTAAAATTTCAATTACTGTAGATATATGCAAAATTAGCATTGCATTGAGCTTTTGAGTAATTATTAAATAATACGTAATAGTATGAACTATTTTTGTTGGAAAGAATCGATTCGTAAAAAATGCTGGTTGAATTAAGGCCAGAAGTCTACATTGACTTCCCTAGTCTCAAGTGCCCATATCAAACGAACCCCAGGAATACATAGAAATTGGATAACACACACAATTTGGACTTGAGACAAGGTTCAGAAGAATTGGAGCGAATATTGAAAGATTTGCAAGTGCAAGGTTATTGTTGGTATGCGAATTAGATGTGCTGGGTTCCGGCTGATTTGAACCAGTTGGAGTTGAGGCTTTGTTGGGGATTGCGGAGGTGAGCACTTTTATCAGTCATCAGTCTTAAATAATTCAGCTATCGCTTTGTTAATTGATAATAATTGTTAACTCTTATTAAATTACTTTATTCTGACTTTTTGATTCTTTGGTTTTTCATTTTTGTTAAACTATTCCATAGGATTATTAGTTGTTAGTAATATATTACTAATTCATAATTGGCCTACAGCCTAACACCTAATTGTATTTTGTCTTTCGTTTCGAATAACTCACATCAAATTGTCAATGGTAAAATGGGCAGACATTTTGCGCTTGCCATAATTAACATTCAAGGACGTGACATGTCGTGCCAAACTCAAACCGAATACACCGAACCGAAATCTATCAAAGGTTGTGCTATCGGGATGAGTCCTAATAAAGACCACAATGGTCATTCATATTGAGGGAAATTTCGATTTTGCAAAATTAGAGGTCACAGAAGGGTATTTGATCAAAATGCACCATTTTCAGAGATATTCTGATTTTTCTCGGGCGCAACTAATTTCATATCACCCTAATTCGTCTTCAAACTGCATTACTGAGTTTTCCTGCAGATTTTGTGAAAATCAAAAATTGTCAGTGAAGTGAAAGTCTATGAAATTATTTGCGCCCGAGAAAAATAAAAATATCTCTGAAAATGGTGCATTTTGGCCAAATTTGGCCTGTGACCTCTAATTATTTTCCTCCGATATGACCATTCGGACCTTCACTAGGACCCCCGATAGCACAAGGGTGAAGGGATGAGTTGAAGATGGAACTGGGAAAAATATTTATTCGTGGCAATTATGAATTAGTAGAAGGTTGAAAGCTTGCAATATAATAAATTATGAATTGTTCCCATTAGCAATTGACCAAGAATGGAGCAGCACTACGAAGAAGTAAAGAATTCGAAAACACCTGCGACATGGATTCAAGAAATTAGCCAAACAGAAGGACGTCCTCCAAGATGGGACACTTCCGACGTCAGTGGAGAACTAAATGTTAACGAACCACGTTTTAAAACGGTTTTGCACTTCATGTACAAGGGTGTTGAATTGCGGGGTAGGAATTGCATTATTTTACAATTTTAAAATGTTTTATTCGCTCCACCATTCTTGTTCCAGATTATTCACTAAATCACCACGTTTCTTAACTTCCCAGTTTGCCAATTATAATCCTTTTCTGCCTTTTTATCCATTTTATTCAAAATGGCATTTGGTTCTTACAGATATTTACAACCCATAATTAAAGTTTTCTCCCTAATTTGGGAACTATTCCAGCTATTTTCATTGTTGTCTTCCTAATTTGGGAAATTCTAAATATTTTATTCATTTCCTTAATAGTTTTTGAAATTTGCTTCATTGTTTCTCAGTTTTCCACTTTCGCACGTTACCTGCTTTTGCCTAACACACAAAATTTTTGTATGTCAGATACCACAAGATATAAAATAATAATCAAGTTTAACTACCATTGTCATCTATCAACATCAGATCTGTATTAATAAGTTTCATAATGGATTGGTTTAATTTTTAATTACAATTACAGGGGAAGCTACAGAACGAAACAAGAAAGACGCAAAACAGAATGCGGCCAAAGATGTTTTGGATAATAAAATGAAATTGAGTCCTAAAGACTACTACGAAATTAACGGGAGTGTGAAACCAACTACGTCTAGTGAGCCCACCGAAGTGGCACTGGCACAGTCGACGACAAACGGAACAAAGGATGCAAACATGGGACATAATCCTATTGCAGAACTGTCTGAAATGTGTGTCAAGTTGGGTCTCAGCCTACCTGTATACGCGGTACAAAATAATATTATAAGTTATTAAGATTTTGCAATAAAATTAATTGTTTAGCTGCCAGCTTCTTTTTAGTAAATATTTAAAAATTATCGTGACTTGCAAAATGCACAATTTAAGAAATAGTTTCTTCTGACATAAAATGTTGGTAAAATAAGTGCAAAATAAGCCAGTTTCGTAACAGGCATTTTTTCATTTATTTTGTTATTGTACCAATTTTAGCAATGCCGCTAAACTTTTATTTTGCTTCCAGGGTTTTTATTTATTTGTAGTAGGCACTCATACATTACTGGGTAAATAATGGCAACTCTAATAACAAAACCACTGAGATTCGGTTATATAATGTTTGCATTTTTATATTATATAAAATAAAATGGGCGAGGATTTTAAAAATAAATGTCAGAAATATATTGTCCTATAGGAAGAGCCGATGCAAGGTCCTCCCCACAAGCCCACACTGAAGGTGCACTGCACAATCAACGGGATAAAGAAGTCTGACCAGTTTTCCAGTAAGAAGATAGCTAAACGACGAGTAGCTCACCAATGGCTAGTGGAATTAAAAGCACAGTCATCAGTAGAGGAAACGAGGAAAAAAATGGGCGTCGAAGGAGAGAGTTCTGGAACAGGTTTAGTTTAATTTAATTCATTCTTACGATTGTATGCATGTGTTTGTTTGTTTGTATATTACATTCTTATGATTATATCCTATTTCCTTAATTCCTTAAATCTTAATGAACACTACTATAAAGCTGATGAAATAAATTTGTTCATATTTACTAATAGAGGAAACTGTGTCCAATTTACGGCTTCGTCGTGAAAAAGTACCAAAACTTCCGTGCGGCTGGAGCAAGAAGAAATGTTCGAAACTCATGTCACACAAAAACCACTTATTTCAAAAGTGGTTCGGACCTCTGATGATTCAACTAAAGGTTCCTCTTTAAAACAGAACACAATGAAATGTCGTTGTCATAAACATTTGAATTTTATTTAGAACCTATTATATTTATTTATTCCCTTTGTTTAGAATGTCGAAAATCCGGAGGCAGTGTGGACATCTAATGGCGACGCCGTCCCATTTTTAGGGTCTTTAGGTCAGGAGAATCAATTCGGTGTTAGTTACCAAATGTTCAAAGGCGAGCGTCATCACGCCATATTGTCTCTAAATATTGAGGCACCGGAGATACCAGACGCTGTATTTTTGGGTCGTGGTGATACCGAAGAGCTAGCAAAGGACGACGCAGCCAAAAAGGCAATTGATCACATCAGGGCATTGTCCAAGTAAAGAATTACCAAATTACCATCCATCTACACTTCTAAACTAACGTTTATTGTTTTTCAAGACTTAGCATACTATTTATTTGTATTTTTGATATTATTATTATGTTCAAGTTCAGTTACGTTTTCCATTTGTACAATTGATATTCAAAATAGTGTCTTATCCGACTTAGCATTGATATAAAATACGTAAAAGTACTTTAAAGATTTCTTTTTTACGTATTAGTTTATGTGCCATGCCAATTGCAAAATTTTGTTAAGACTGACAAATTGTGATGATTAGCTATGCGATAGATTTGTTATTGCGTGTGTACAGAATATTACAGAAAGCTGTATTTACTACTAAATGATGTTCTACTACAAAGATGCGCATTTTCTTTTGAAATAAAATACACAAATAATTACGTATGCTGTTTAAATTCCATTATAATTATTTCTAGGCTCTTCATTCAATTTGGTAATAATCATTTCCACGTGGAAGAAGAGACTTAAGGTTTATTGTACTATATTTTTACTGTATACGATAGGTACACTGTGCGTCTAATAGGACTTACATGGTATGTTATACATTTACAGTATAGTACTATGCGCTGTAAGTCTTTTTTATGCAAATGCTAATGTATAGTCACACTATTTCTATTTAAGTTGTATGATAGGGAACTGTGCAGTGTGAGGGAGATAGGAATTTAGTAGGATTGTATAATAGCACTTATAATATCACTTGGCCGGCATTCATGTCCTTATATAAAAGTAAATTGTAGCTTTAAAAGTTACAAAAATACACAGTAACGTACATTGAGTGTTAAAAAACTGTTCTTATTTCTTTTCACTTTTAAATTATGTAAATGTTCGCTTAGGTTAGCAAAATGGTAAATTGAATTTCTGGGTTAATTTGCGAAGAATGATTCAAAAACTATGAAAATTAACGAGATGACACTAGTTAAGGTAGTTTCTATTTATATAAACAATATTCACTAAAATTGTCAATTAAAATTTTTACAAAAGACCCAATGAAACGTGCAAGAAAATATTTAATCATTGTAATTCATTTAGTATTGAACGATATTTGGTAGTTAGGTATTTGGAATTCATTTTATATAAATATTTTTACAGACTACAACGCATTAAGTTTATTAAGGAATTCATTACATAAAATACTAAAGGGTCTAAGAGTCAATGTAAACAAACTATTGACAGGTAGATAATTTGGATACAACTATTGCAATTTACTGTGATCTGGTTCCCCTTCTGCTTCTATTGTTATGGCTGGAGAGTAGTTTGTTTACGTCCAGCGTTACGTTTCCTGCGTCATCAATTACTTTGAGGGAGACGGAAGGGATGTGGAGTCGTTTGCTGGAGTAGCGATCATGTACTAATTCTGTTCTATATGGATCGACAATCTTAAAGAGAAAATGAAAATGTATATTATTTAATTACAATAACATTGTACTGCGTGTGCTGCCTTAAGTACTTATGATATAAGACAAGAGATTGTCACTGTTTATTATGTTTATAGTTATTACCTTAACTCTCACCGCTTTCCCCTTCAGATTCCGCAAGACAAAAGATGGACGGGCAAATCCCACTCCTGCCAACTGATACCTTTTACACTGAAACACAATACAAATTAGAAACCAATTTGAATTATCTTGAAATGCTGATAAATGCTTTGGGTATTGTGGATATTCAAATATTATTTGCATTATACCAAAGGAGACAATTCGTTTATATATTTTGGAAGCTTGAGGTGGGGCAACGGAGACCAAAAGCTTTTTAGGGAAGACAATTCGACGACAATTCCAAAATCGATCAGCTCCACCTCGAACTGAAGAAAATAACGCGAAAAAAATTATTAACAACATTGAAGCATTATGATTCATATCTTTAATATTTCAATTAGGAAGAGATTTATTTTAAAAAGTTACCACGTGACGAGTCATACAGACATCGAGAACTTGGGCTCTGTAGAGATGCAGCTGAAAGTCGCCATAGACAATCCATTGGCTCCCGGGGACGAGATTCTTGTAAAACCAATCCATGGGCGTTGTCAACTTATAATCCGCAGCAGCCCTTAACCTTGAATCCCTTAAAAAGGCCTTTTGGTAGTCGTCATTTAGGAATGCTTGTAAGGAATCCTGAAGGACGAGGTCGTGGCACAGATAGACGGCTCCGGAATGAGAAATGTGGGTCACCCTGCAAGCATAGTCCTCCAGCTGGACAAAAAACATTTTCTCTTTAGCGCGCCATTAAAAATTAATATATCACAAATTAAATATCTTAATTAATTGTAGCTTTATGTAATAGTAACTATTTACTGTATCAAATCGGGAATTTAGTCTTGATACAAGTTTTTCTTGGATGAAATTGAATAATTTGGGGCATTGCCAGTCGAGAGTCATCTGGGCAGCCAAAGTGTCTTGCATTTGTCTCTCTACGTGGATTTTGGAGAGACGAACTCCTTCCCAATGTTCCAATCCCGCTGGAAGCCAAGTTTGGACGTCACTAAGGCAGGCAGATCCCCTGAACAGCGCCCAATCCTTCTCAAGTTGTTTTTCGTCAATGATTTTGAATCGGTTAGTGAGAAGACAACGAAATACCTAAGATTTAGTAATTATTTCAATTATACTAATACAAAATACATTTGGTCATATATTATGGAATTAGAATATGAATTGGGTGTACTTCTTCAATTTAAAGTTTTAAATTTTGAATTCAACCAACAATTAACGTTTAGAGCACCCATTCTACATTAATCGAGATATAAATATAGTAATTAGAGTAGATTTATTTACACGATAGGGAACTGAAAGAAATTGCTCATCCATCGCAAACAGCCGGCGCTCCATTGCATTGTAGACAACTCCGCTGTCAAAATCAGTTACAATTGGATGACCTTGCTTCAAGCCACAACTTGCAATCCGACCACGACGAAAATCACTGGGACCAACTTGGAAGACTATCACTTGATCGTCGTCAAAGGATTCTGGAGCAGCTAGAAGTTGCAATCCAGGGCGACCTCCGTAATACCAATTTAGTAGCTCCATCATCTTTTTTCGCTCTTCCTAAGGGCACAACAACAAAAATCATTTTCAATTACTTTCAGTGTTCATAACAACTGTAACTGTAGGTTGTAGCTACATGATAAATAATATTTAAAAAGAAAAACTCTCCAGGAAGGAATAATTTTGCAGAGGGGAATGGGGGAACTGGAAAGAATACTGAATTTTTTACTAGGTATATAAATTTGAGTGAAATTACTTACATCATGCCTATCGTTAATTATTTTGAAGTAAGGTTTTCCTCCTTCAATCCTTTCCAAGATAACTCGGACGTCAGTCTCCCCCCATTCATGGTGATTCGGAAGCTTTCCTTGAAAATAACGTTTTCCTGTCAACAAATAAATTACAATTGCTTGAATTATTTCAGGATGCCTTGAAAAGTCTTGAAATCATACTCAAGACTAATTAAGTAGTACAATTACGAATAAAAATGTAAAACTTTTACAAAAATTACAAACGAAAAGAAATGGATTTTATATCGATAGGAGTATCATGCAATACATAGAAAATAGAAATGAAATTATTTCAAAAATGTTTAACTTTAAAAACTGTAGTAATATTAGAAATTAAAATATAAAATATACGTTTACCTTGAAAACTGCCTTCCCAATCGGTATTTGGAGATATTGCCGCTCCATAGATATCTTGCTTCATTAGACCCATTTCCATTCCAACTGGTTTCTCCCGATAAGTATTCCAGATTCCCAAATCCAACCTCACTTTCAGTTCTTCGTGGGCATTCGTCAGATTCTTCAGTTCCAATCTTTGGCGGCGACTGAGATCTCGGGAGATGGTTGCCAATTCCGGCACTTTTGGTGTCCCAGGTAGGTAGAAATATGGACGTGACTTTCGGTATCTGTTGTACATTTTGAGACTTTTCTGGAGCACTTCTCTTCTCGACTGCTGCTGGAGTAAAACTGATGAGATTTTCTCGGACGCATTTCCATTGGTAGTTCCTTCGCATTGCCTTCGCAAGGACTCAGCCAGGGATCTCCGCTACTGGTACCAATACCCCCTGAATATCGAACACATTCCCTTGTTACCAAAAAGGGGGCTGGTGTGCTGCTGCCATGTACGAACTGCCACGAATATTAATTATCCTCTTATTCTGCTTCCACGATCAGAATATTTTGGTAAACATCGTACTTTGTACCAGCTGACACAACTCTGGACTTTCAACTTTGGAATTATTTGCTTTGGCTTGCCAAGGTCACAAAAATATTAACTTGCTAAACAATATTTACAATTTAGCAGGCCCAGTATTAAATTGTTGAAACCAATCTTGTTGCATTTCATGCGCAGCACATCAAATAACTTGCGACAAGATTTTAATGTCAATGAAATGGGTTAACAAATGATCATCCAATTTAGTAGCGCAGGGAAAGAATTCCCCGCAATCATCACATTCAAATAAAGTTTCCCCAATATGACTGACTATATGATGCTGTAATTGAGATATTCCCCGAAATTCTTCTCCACAAATGTCACACTCAATTGGCTTCGTATCACTGTGTATAGTTTTGTGAATCTCTAACTGATTAAACACTAAAAATTGTTTTCCACAAATCTCACACTCAAAAGTCGTTTCCCCATAATGCAACTCGGTATGTGTTTGTAACTCGTCAAGACTGAAACTCTTTCTCACAAATTTCGCATTTTAATTTCATTCCATTGATGTCATATTCATTTTCATGTGCCAATGCATGAGTCCAAGTGTGCCTGTTCAAATGAAAATTCGTCCATTTCCCACAAGTGTCACATTTGAACTCATTTGGTTTTTTATTTGGGTAAGCAGATGCTTCACTGTGTAGCAATATTTCATGCATTTTTAAATTACATTCGCTTGAAAAGTATTTCGCACAAACGACACATTGAACCGAGTTTTCTTCAGCATGAGTTAGAGTTGTAGTAAGCATCTTTATCTCGCTATTGTACAGAAACTGTTTTCTGCAAAAACTGCATTTGTGGGGCGCTGTGAGATTCGGCTAATATTGCCCTTCGCTGGTCATTTATAGTGGTTACTATACCAGTTTATTTATTTTGTTATCTATGACTTCTCGGAAATTGTTAATTAAAGGCTGACAAATTGATTCACGTGTGGTATTACACAGTACGAAATGGACAAATAATACATAATACTACATCTTTCGTAAAATTCAACTACGAAATACTGAGCGAAATTGACGAGTTTACACGAATGAGTGAGCTCCAACTCCAACGTAGTGAGAATTGAATTACCTGTATCAGCAACAACGCCGTAAAGATGCGTCAGCGTTATCTATACTAAGTAATGTTTTTCAATATTGTCTAGCTTTAGGTACATCATTTGGTTGGACCATAATTTAATACAATAACAACGGCACAGTAAAATTAGAACGCCAGCATTAATTATTCACAAACAAGGCTTATATTTACTTACCTACATTTTATTATTTATACTTCTTGTTTAAATAATAATATGGAAATTATTGGCCGTGTTATTTATACTGGTTCTGAGAATCCTCTATTTACTTATAATGTGTGAACAGGAAACAAAGAAGGACAAAAGTAAGTCATATAAATCAGCCAATGTGACAATAAATTATAATCCTTATGAAAGATAATCTGACTTCTGATCGCTTTCAGCTTTTGCTATATATATATAGGTATATACAAGTTCAGCCTATTCACTTTTGCACTGAAGTGCAGTGTGTATTCGTTTAAAGGTTCACCTAAGTTGTGGATATAGGGCAAAAATAGGTGCAGCCAGTAATTTTCATGTGAAATTGGACTTGAATTAACAATATTCTAGAATGTTTCGCTGTTCTTCTGTGATATTTTTGTATCTAGTACTCACAAATGGAGTTTCTTGTGGTGAGCTCGACCAACAAACGGAAAAAAGGTACTCATTGCATTTATTATCCATAGTACCTTTTAAATGTACTGTACAATGTTTAATGGCCCAAATATGTCACTTAAAATGTTGTCATCGACTGGAATATGTTAGAAACTATTTAGTTCAATCAATTGGAGTTCAATCAATTGGTTGCATCAGTTTTGTAATGGTTTATTATTTTTGAAGAATTTATTGTGCATTGTATAATTGTCCAATACATAGTAGCTTCACGGAAACTCAAGGAGGAATGTTATCGAAACCCAACGTCAACTTAGCTTTTGTTATTTGCGGAAATCGAAAAAACCGACAGGAAGAAGCATTGACGATGTTGAAGAGTGTGGTAGCCTTCAGTCATAAAAGAGCCAATTTAAATGTGTTCATTGTTGCCGACGAAGTTGCCCGCTCGGGTCTACAGGGCCAAGTAACCGAATAATTGCATAAAAACATATATTGTCATTTTTAATGTTTAATTTCTTGTAATCAACCAGATTGAAGACTTCCAGAAAGATTGTCAGTCAATAAATTGGGGATTTAATTATCGCTTTGTTGAAACGTGGCTTCCAGACTGCGAGCCTGTAAATATTTTGAAAAGTAAATCGTGGAGAGAACTTGGATGGGCTCCTTGCATGAATCAGAGGCTGTTTTTTCCCGTATTGCATTTGAATTTCCAATCTTTGCAGTTTAAAATTAAAATTTTTTATTTAATGCTAATGAACAATATATAATGTAATACATAAATCAATAAAATACCCGTCTAAGGATTTTTTTAAATGTCACATGTTCAGACAATTCTGCCAGATGTGGATTCAGTGGTATACTTGGACATTGACACTCTTTTACTTTCTGACATGTCCCACCTTTGGAATTACTTCAGCCAAATGAGCGAGAATCAAATTATGGCAATGTCCAAACATTCCGAGCAGCCATATGCTGGTCATTACTACTGTTCGTCAGGAATACCTTTCCATGGACCCACAGGTCAATCAGTGTTCCCATTGTATTAGAATTGTTATGTTTAAGAAATCTGTTTATATTATACAAAGAAATCATATGCCTTACAAATACAGGTCTTGACTCTGGTGTTATACTAATGAACCTGACTCGAATGAGAAGCTTTAATTTTGAGCAGAAAATTACGAAACTACGAAATGAATATGATGACTTTCAGCTGTTTTTACCAGATCAGGATCTGCTGAACATTCTTTTTAGTTCACATAAAGGTATCAACAATTTATAACAATTAATATGCTTTAATTAAAATAATGAACACGAATTCTTCATTTTAATTACATCGCTTTTGATTCCTGTTATTTTGTAACCAGAACGTGTTTTTGTCTTGCCATGTGACACAAATTTTAATTGCGGTCATTGTGATTTGGACGAACCTCGTCAATATTGTCACTCTGCAGAATCAGAGGGTGTGTCAATCTTACACGGTACAGGAAGGTCGTTTTTCAACGACCAAGCCCCATTCATGAAACCAATATATCAAACCATTCGGCAGGTTCGTCTTTTTCTTACAATTTACGTTTTTATATGAGAAAGAACGGTGAACTATGTTTTATTATTCTAATTTTAGTGGAACCCCGTGAAAAGTGGTATGAGCAACCTTCTGTCTAAATTAAAAGAAGAATTTCAACAATTCAAGTCCCCCTGCTTTGCAATGAATGATATTGGCTTCTACAAACGTTTTAAAAATTATGTAAATGAAAGGAATTGAATTGACATGAAACACACTGACACTATTTCTTTAACTAATATAATCAGTACTTTAATATATGATACGATTCCGAATAGACAATTACTACAATTTTATTAGTAAAATGTTAATTATATGTAATATATTATGTAATCTGTTATATTTATATAAATAATAACAAATGGCAGTATGAATATCCCAGTAAATGTTGTAAAATAAATTACAAAGGATAACTGGAGTATAGCTCAAAACTAGTGGGAAGTAAAATCATGGATAATGAATAAGGAATATTTTAAATCGGTGTAATGTTTGAAGCTTTAACTATTGAAAAGTTGTGAAGGGGAAGAATGGAGAAGCGCAAAACTAAATACGTTGATGACATTACTACAGTGGAGCTTATTTGAAGGGAGCAATATGGAACACACCCATGTTGCACGAAATTAATAAGGAAGAGCATTGAGTAATTGTATAACAAATTAACGTTAATATGATCAGTATTGAAATCTCCTTCTGTGTGGGTGGGTTGATCGAAAATATAAAATATGTTGAAATTGTTCAGAATTTAATTACTTTCCACCCTTGGCGGCAGACCTGTTTATATATTTTTGATCATTCAGACTTTAAAATCAGACTTCATATGCCTATCTTAGTAAAAGAAACAAAAACAAGGCCAAAATATGTATAGTTCGCTCTGACTGAGTCGTTGAAAAGAAATTAAATGAAGAACAATTTCAATATCTCATTCATTATATAAATACCTTACTCACAAAAGAAGATAACGGTGGGGATAAACAGTGTTAGCATAGAAATACACGGAAGACTCATAAATCCACGTCGCAGCGAAAATATTTTAGTTTGCAGTGTTAATTCTCGTTTTGATGCTGTCGACCGCAACTTGGGAAGTGCTGATGATCTGACCACTGCTTTTGTCCATCCCCCCCTTCAAAGTGTCAACGACTTCCTGGATTTTTTTCAAATTGCCACCGATATCAGTGGTAAGGTCGATTAGTTGATTTATCCCTTTGACATATTCCTGTGCGGCGTTATCCAAACTGTCTCTAGCAGTCAAAATTTGATCTTCGAATTTATTTAAGTCGTCGCACAGTGATTGGGCGCTCTTCCTACAAATAATTATTCCAAATGTATTTAGTATTTATTAATTCGTCCGCTTTTTCGATAAATATGGCAGAAATTTGAGTAAATGACTTACCCTTGAACGGGGGCTAAATACTGGTCCACCCTCAATTTATTCCAGAGTGCAGCTCCATTGAGCAAGTAGTAGGATTTGTTGTCCCGTTTCCCATTTACGTACCAAATTGCACTCTTGATCTTTAGTTTATCAAACCATCCAGGATCTCTTGTCCAGTCGTAGAGATTCGTGATCAGCCCTTGCAATTTTGGGACGAGGGCAATTGTATTGTCATTAGCCTCCGACACTTGATTCAGAAGTGATTTCAATTCTGGTTTCAAAATACTCTCGACGTTTTCCTCCTTTTTGAGCCCCTCGGCAATTTTCTCAAAATTGACTAACTCCTTTTCGGCATTGGCAACTCCTTTCACGTACCAGTCTCGGGCATCACAGCTCATTGCTTTTAAATCTGGAGGGATATAAATATCTCCGTGACCTACGGCCATGGCTCCTGCAAGTTTAATAACAAGAAAATTTTAGTAATTAATATTTTGCTTGAGATTCACATTTAGTTTTTAGTTGACCTTAAGACGTACCAACCACCATTGCTAGCAATAAAGGGAGGATTGAATGCATCCTTAGAATTTTTACACTGTACCTGCTGTTAAAGTTACAAAGTGCTTTAATTGAACTTTGTTTAACGGTAAACATAAAATGAATTTCGAAGATAAATGCACAAACATTAAAATTCACAGCTGCGGTGAATAATAAGCTGATGTAATGTTTTCCCACTGCGTATAATACAAATTGGTTCAAGAGTCGTAGTATCCCGTGTCGCAGTTATTATTCTTACTCAAGTAGGCACTTTGTTGCAGTAGAAGCCCATTACAAAAAAACTACATTCCTATTTTCCTATGCAGAAAATCCTGTTATTTCGACTGGTGTTATCCTTATTTCTTCAGATGTTATTTTAGGGTTCTGAAAATAATTTTTTTGGAATTCCCGTCCAATTATTTAATATAAGTCTCCTGTTTTCCTCGAAATTGGTTTTAACTTTTTGGGAAAAGGCTTCGAGTAGAGCAAATAAAAATTATGTACATTATTGGAAGAATAGGACATCACTTGTAGTGGTGTATAGTATAAATATAGGTAGGTACCTTATATCAAGTTTACGGAAATGTATATAGGTATGTGTAACTGGTCACCAGTTACTGGTGACAGTGTAAATTAATTTAATATAGTGTTTAATACTTTTGTAGGATAACAATATAATTTAATTAAAAAAATTAATTTTAGGAAAATCAGCTGTACAAAAGTAGAAAATGATAAATAAAAATGTATGTCTTCTACTTGAGTAATAAATGCGCTAAAGGAATTTCTTCAGCAATGATCAATCCACAAAATGTACACGCAAACATGAGCATCACTCTTTTTCAGAGAGTTACAGGACTTTCACAAGGTGTTGTGTGGCAATTAGTGAATTATATAGCCTATATTGTTATACTGTGGTAGAAAAATGGAAAGAAAAAAATATATTCTTCCAAATAGTATAAATGCCTATTTTCGATTCGAACAAGCGTATACTAGTCATCCACTCATTAAATTACTAGGGGCACAATGCAACACTTGCTCCACTTTAACGCTTCGGTACTTACTTACTTACCATCTTGCAAGCAGGAGCAAAGTAAAGCAAGTCAGAATTAAGAGAATGTATGTACTAGTACATTGTACATAGTACCTCGGATGCAGAGTTTAGATGTTTAAATATCAAAAACAAAAATAATAAACAATTCAATAATACTTTTTACCCTGTGATCTTATCAGCTCAACTGAAATATAGTATGTGTAAGGCGGAGTGTGCGCCTTTTATGCTATATTTTGTGTTTTCTGTGTTATTAATTTATTACCCGTGTATATAAAAGGATGTTTTATGTATGTGTGAATGTGGGCTTAAGGTTAATGTAACACTGATTTTTACCATTTTGACTCGTTCTCCACCATCTCGTTCATAATTCGATAAAATTGGATGGAAATGGGAGCAATTGATAAATTCTGAAAGACATGTGCCATATGAGAGGGTCACAGTTTTGAGTAATTTTTTTTCCTCTGTAACGATGTCAGATTTTTTTCACATATTTCAAAATTATATGCATTTTTAAACAGGGTATGCAAGATGACTCTAAAAATATACAGCCAATAGAACTTTGATATTTGAATTCCTCCAATGAATATCTAGGCCGTGCCATAAGGGTTAGGTGTAATTAATTTTGATATTATATTGCTCGCAGTTAATTTTAATTCACAAAAGCTTCCTTCTCGTATTTTGGTCTGCAAAACAAGTGTTTTGAAATAGCGTTATGACATATGGTTTTATGGTTTCAGTTACAAATTTTGGAAATAAGCCTTAGGAGGACCTTAGAGTCTAGAAACATTGTATATCTTTCAGAATTTATCAACGACAGCGACTTTCATCCATTTTTATTTGAGTAATGTTATGCTACATAAGTTGGAGCTTGAATTGCCATGATAAATAAGCATTTGATTATTCCTTGCCGTAGAGAAAGTTTGTTAGCAATTTGAAGTAGAAATGAAGTTCATTGGGCTTCTTGTAATGACGTATGTTAATTAATTATGGTATATTAATTTCCAAAACTGCTTGATTTGTTCGTCATGTTGTTTCGAGCAGTGTGAAACACATTTGTTGAAGAGTCTCTCTGTACACTACACACGTTATGCTCAGAGAACTGCCTGTATTAAAAAAAATCTAAAAATCTTCTGTAGCCTTTTGAAAGTACATCGAAGTACATATTTATACTCCATGTGAGTAGACAACAAGTGGTCGTACTCACAAACAATACATTTGCCCCTACAAAAGAATAGATATAGTTAGTCTTTATTTTAATACTGTAACACTCGCATTTGAGTCTCACAACTCTCTTATTAGAATTACTCTATAAATATCTAACATGTCCATAATATAGCATAAATTCTACCCATAGAACGTACTATGGAGTAAATATCTGTAGCACGCTTTCTACTCTCCTTGTACACATAGGACAACTTGAAAATCTGTGTATAAACTTTTACATTGTGACCGCACTGTTTAAATACAAAGTTACACTCCCTAGCCCTGCAGGTAACACACTCCCTAGCCGGTGCGTCTAATTCTTCACTTTCAATTAAGGAGCACCTAGCAAAAAGACAATGCCAATTATGAGTTTTATACATAGCATCTATACTAGCTAAATTCTTAATGCACTAATTTTAGTATCAGCATAACAGCTTGACAAAATTAATAAACAATTAACTGAAGCAATATGAGTCAAAGTAATAGCGTAAAGGAATAGTATTTTTTCTATCCAGCAGAAAAATAGAGGGATCAGTCGCTTCATGCCCAATCTATCTGGATATTATAATGCAATAATTTATAAGTCATGTTATATTAATATTATGTATTTACATTTGCCGATTTTTATGTAATTCACCAACTTGTTATAAGTACTCTGATCCAAACTTATACAAAAAATGTAAGAATTAAGAGAATGATATCAAATAAGAAATATAAATGTATGCATGGCATTTCATATGAAAACCATAATGTATTATCGACACAGCATAAAATACACTCAAAAAGAAAAATAAAAGACACTTAAAGTACAATACCTATATAATTAACAAATTTTGGCCGCATAATGTCATACATTACATATCATTAAGATACATAATATGTGTTTTACATTGCATGCAAAGCATAAAAGTTTTCATGCGTAAGATTGATTGTAAATCGATACACAATGCATGGAGAGTTAATGTATTGCACGCAGATTGAAGTTAGAGTTTTGCGCTCTATTCATTGGGTTTATGAAAAGTTGGATCAGTCCGATTGCTGGCTTCCGACTTGCTAAATCTGACCAGTTTGCTATCGCATCATGTGAATCACTTTTTATTAGTTTGTTAGTAAAGGAATCCAGTCTACTTTATCACCGTGAGTCTGTGTCTTGCTGAATGGTAAATATCGCTCTTTGCTCTTAGAAATAGTTGCAATCAAATTATTTATTTCACAATAGTCCTAGTAGATATTTTTGTTAATTCGTCAGACAGACGTATATAAGAACAAATAGAACATAAAATACTGTATGAGGAGCGAAAATAGTATAATTGTTTGTCAAAATAGATGATTTTGAGTGTTTGTACTTTGGAGTTTTCAGAAAATTTCAATTAGATTAAAATTAGCATTTAGTTTAAACTAGTAGAGAAGTAGAAAATTATCTTTTTCTGAGATTTCCTGTCTCAGTAAAACATTTCTCTGTACTTTCATGTTTCGTCCGCTCAAAAATAAGATTGCATGTACATAATTTAATCTTTTTTAAGCACACGATAGAGTTTTTTGAGTACAATTGAATTGGGTGTTCTGTCGAGTGGGCGTTTAATAAAAACACCGTCTCAAAGGTTAAGGGTGGGCGATGTTTACAGTGCGGGTGCCAATTAGAAAATGGACTACCCTCGATAACTGTAAATAATGAGCAAATGAAATGCCATTGAGACTAGTGTAACATTAAATGGTGATACAAATACAGACAATCAAGCAAACTTAGCATACAATGACAGTTACTCTTTCAGCTTATATCTTGTTTTTAAATTTCTATAAACGAATACGAATCATGACAAATGATTGGAATCGAAGAAGGGTAACTGAGTGATATACAGGATTAAATCTCCTCCAGCAACTGAAACACTCCTACTGTTTTGAACTAATGAAGATAAATGAAAAGTTCTTTGCGTACACATTATTACCGACTACATTTACGTACGTTATATAAACGCTCTGTCCGTCACACTCGGGAATATAATAAGATTATACCAACTAACTATTTAGTATTTATACTAAAACATATACCGTATTTACTCTAATTGCCGCCCACTCTCTAATAAGCGCCCACTCTCTAATAAGCGCTCCCTCTCCGAACCTCCGATATGAATAAGCGCCCACTCTCTAATAAGCGCCCACCCTCTAATAAGCGCCCACCCTCTA
>JAQFYC010004098.1:0-18326 GCA_034694165.1 Tomocerus mixtus | reverse complement strand
TATAAGTCAAAGTTAAGTGTAGTGTAATTAGAACTAACAACCTTTCGTGCGTACGTAGGCAGGTAAATAGGTAAATAATAAAAATAAAAGAGATAGACAAATAGAGTCCAATTTGGGATAATATAAAGAGTAGAAAGAAGGTCAATAATATAATTGAGATAGACAGACAGCTACACAACAGCTACAAGATTACTCTGTCCATTAGAGCGGATCCCCATAATTCTGACGATGAGTGTCTATAATTTATATTTTTAACACGTGTAGTTATGAATTTATGAATATGAAAAGTATATGTTATGTTATGGAAGCAATGAATCACCATGTGCTTCGCTTGCATACATTAAACATTAAACAAGCCATAAGCAAAGGCTGGACTGAAATTAGAGGATGTGGAAATGCAATATGGATATAGGAAGAGGAAGATGAGAAGATAACCAAGAAAAAGATGCCCAAATATGGCACAATATTGCTATGTTAATATTTTATGTACAATAATGTTCAGATTTACTTATTTGCACGTTAAAATTGACTGTCTAAGCTTTCTTACTCGTATATTGTTAAAACTCCCATGACGGTCATTCAAGTTTTACTACGAAATTTTAATTGTCTCAATCTGCCAACAATTAATTCCAGCAAAACTTAAATAATGTTATTAATCTGGCCAATGTTGTAGGCGGAAGAGTAGTTTTTTGGATCTGTTAACGTCAATGTGTACAACGTAACGTCAAAGATCACAAAAATCACAGGATGATTTCAAGTTATTTGGGCTTCCGCTCGATCCAAAGATTAGAATCCCTCTTTTTATTTATCACAACAGGGCAACCTAGTTAATAATAATTGTCCATATAATTAACTACGTAACACTATAATTTGACACGCATACAAAATATATGCTGGATCTGGATGTGACTAATGGGCTCATTAATTATCTGTAGTGACGTCATTTCTTTGTCTATTCACAAATTCACACTAAGCAAAGACAAAACACAAAACTCTACTTATTACATACAAGGTACCATATAAATATACACAATATTAATATTAACATTAAATTCAACATAACCTATATACTTATTGTTAGTAATATTTCTATTAATAGCAAAATACCTTAGAACCCTATTTACCCACATACCTAGTAAAATATTATACATTTTGACGTGATGAAAAGATATGGATCAATAACCACGATCAAGAGAAAAGCTTTTAAAGAAATCTCTTCGATCAATTACTCAGTTGACGAAATAACAAAACAATGACACTTACATTGACCACGTATGACGTCAGGTCAGATAGATTCATGACAATGGTAATAACATAGTAATATAAGAATCTACACAGATATATTTTAATCCATCCTCAAGTTTATTATTTTTATTAGTAATAAAAATTGGATACACCATTGCTCGACATTATTGGCCAGTTCCTTTGTAATATAACAATAATTTGTAATTTCTAAAAAGACTGACAGCACTACCTACCTAACATTTTCTGTTGCAATTTCTATATATAGTGAAGACTGGAGAAAAAATCATGACACCTTATTTGTATCATGTACGTATTTTGTACTTACACGAATTCTTGGCTTGTGTTTGTGCCCTACGTCCACGTCCACGTCCGTGGCATAGCATGGTACCAAATCAATAATACAAAAACGCAAGATGAACAACAATTAAATACCTTCAGAGCTTGTAAGTATATTGCAATTTCTGACTGAACTGACTAGACTGGACAAGAACACATACTGTTTGCTCCTCTGGAAAAGATAATTTGTGACAAGGATAAATACATATGAAATAGCAGGAAACACACGACGACCAATCGGTTGACGCAATCAAAGCAAAAATACCAAAAACATATTCAAGTTTAAGAATATTAACACGTAGTCAATATTTCTTACATTGTGGTCCAAAAGGTACCAGTGTCATAAATAAAGCAAAAACGAGATTGTAGGAAAGAAACCACGCTCCATCCACGGACTTTAAACGTGTAGTTATTTAAACTCCACAATTTAACATATACCCGTTCAATAAAAAGGAATCTTGCTTTTGATGACAATGATAATGACGTTGTGTTGGACAAGGACTGAACATGGACTGAGGATCTTTTGCTGTGTTCAGTGCAGTAAGAAAATAAAAACACAAATGAAGTGGAATAAGAAAGGAGACTGCATTAGCATTAGCACACCTGTCAAGACTGGATTCGATTCAATAATACTATTTACTTATATGGAGTGTTAAAACAATTTATGCCAATCTATCATTTTTTCTTTTCCCCTAAACTTAAATCGTTCCATGTACTTATGTTGTATCTTGTATCTGATAAGCAAGCACAAAGTATCACATCACCATACCTTTTAGCTGCAACTTATACAACTCAGACACTACCATATTACTATCACATCACTAAATTAAAAAATTACGATGCGACAAAAACATGATTGTATTGTATTTATTCTAATTGTCAGTTACTCAGTCCATAAACCAGACATCACATCCTTTACAATGCTTCAACTTTCAACCCAGCAATCATATCGCTAATATTTATGTTAATGTAGTATGCTATAAGGTAACGATAAAAATAAATGTCTTTCCTACTGCTACTTACTGACTAATAAAAACATTCACTTAACATTTACAATCAAGTAGTTGTTGTTTGACTTTACAATAAATATTAATTGCAATTATTTATAACTCTATCACTATACGGGCCAATTAAATCGGGAATGCTACCAAACTTTCCAGTGAATTAAGATTCCGTACATGACATACACTTATTTAAAATAATTCAAGGTGCGACCACACAAATTAGTAGGTACTTCCCTAATAAAAACATACCTACTTACCTATAGCTATGCTATTGTATTATTTAGTAAACTCTTACTTTCATACGTTTATACAACCACCTCATATAAATGAGTGGGCAAAAAGGATCATCGCATATACAATTTTCTAAAAAATCTTGCTATTCCTTACAAGACAGCTAATAAAACAGTAAAACTATCCTTTTAGACCATTACATACGAATAGTAACATAAAGCATTCTTATACTGAGCATCAAAGGCACATCAGCACATGCATAATAAAATGCATGTACTTATAAGTATAACTTTGAATTTGAAAAGACAAAGTGCTTGCATGTTATGCACGGCTGCGGTTGTATGATAAATCGCTCCGCTTTTCTTTCAGAACACAACCCATTTTAGGTTCTGGAGCTAGCCTTGTATTTTGTATCGAAGTATTTATTACAGGCAGTAGCATTACAGGACACTAGTTGTGTTGTGATGATACAAAGTAATTTGATTCTTGCAATTACCTACACTGTGCACTATATAAGAATAAAGAAGAGTGTCCTGTCCATTCTAATAATACAAAAATGCTTTTAGGCAATTTCATCAAATGGCAAGGCTGCCCAATATGTCAAGTTCATCTCTCCAGTCCAGACATATTTTCATTTCCCCCTCTTCTTTACACAATACCTAAGCAAACCACATACGTTGCTAGACAAGGACTGAACTGACCTTCCAAAGTAATACAATCATAAAATAAATACCTACTAGTTATCTTTAGTGTTCTTGCATTTTTATTTGTCTCACAATTCAATGCAATGCATTTTCTGCTTCTATGTGACAAAACGGACAATACAACCTCCCTGAATATCAATTTGTTGAAATTGACACTCCTCCTTCGTCTATACATACAATCCTATGCTGGCATTGCATACATACATGATATATATTTCTCACACTTGTTTTAATGATCTTTTATATTTCTCCTTCTCCTGCATGTCTTTCCTTCCAGGTCTGGCCTGGGCTCAAGCTCAATATTCTGACGTAATCGTAAGCCTTCCTATACTATGAAGTGTAGGTGTGATCTGAGCTAATAGAAAATGTCGAACTGATTTTATCTAACGTGAGTCCATTCTGTAATCCATTTGCGCTAAAACACAATACTTGTATGTCCACCTTTTTGTGAGTGTAGATAAGTTTTGTCATGCAATGCAATCGCAATCCCATTTCATCCTGCCTTTATAAGCAGAGCTAATGCTAATCGAAATTAGGTGAAAAAATAATGCATGCTATTGATTGGGATTAATATCATGGTACTTTGCGTACCAATTCTCTGCACACTTCAATGTGGGTGACTTTGACACGCGTCATGTTCTCGTGTTACCAATACAATTATTTTTGCTACAGAGTGCAATTTCTTAGCTAGCTGAATTCCGTCCTGGTTTGGTTTGGTTGGTGTCTGACTTGATTTTATCCGGATTCATAAATCAAAATTCTTTCCTTAATCTATTTATTTATCAGCTGAGGAATCTGCTCCATAAAATTACATAACATCAGCTGACCTGAGCCTGAGTTCCGGGCCTACCTAACCTGCTCTTCAAAATACCGTACCCGTTACGTAACATGATCCTAGACTAGATCCTACCCCAACTAAACATTGTTAACATTAGAAACGCGAAGGAGATTTTTTACGTCCATTTTGCAAAAAAATGCAGGAAGCCATAACCGAACCTAAACTAAACTATTTTCCATTAGCGCTTTGGGAAATGGGTGGTATTTAGAATTAGAGTAGGTATTTGCACTTTGTGCTTTGTGCATAGCGTAGGTGTTTGTGGGTTGCGAACTATTTTTTAATACTAAATAACTCCTAATAAATAAAATAATAGAAAGACATGATAATAAGTGAACCAGAAGAGAAAAGAATTGCATTCCTTAGAAAAATGCACAATAGCCTGGAATGAGAGGTATGAAATTTTATTATTATTGCTAGAAACCGATAGAAAGGAGAGCAACAGAATGTACACAAACATTTATTACATGAACTTTCACTTACAACAATAGAATGCAAGTACCTACGACCTACACAAAGAGTGGTTAGCTCTCTTGACTGTACTACGTACCCAAATTTGAAAAATGTTTGGCTTTACTTTAGCGAATTGAATTCGCAACGAGAAATCCAATAAAATCAACAACCAATTTACATCAAATAATGCTGCTACATTATATAATATTACTCAATGCACGACAGGATTGCGGATTTTCCCTAACGAAAATGCGGTTGAGTTTCTATCTGAAGTGAAGTAATGAAGATATTATGTATATGCAGATTGCATAAGAAATAATAAAGCAGTTATTACATATTACAGTTACAGTTATAATTCAATTAATTTTGCTCCAAGTCCCTGACATATCTCAGGCTCCGCTATCGCTATCGTGTAGGCGATTCACAATCAGCATTTTATTAAATGATCAATTTGGAATCATTTGAAATAGGAATTGGAGCACGTACACACGTACATGTATAGCATTAGTTTAGTATTTAAGGTATTTATTTTAGCTAAAGGCAAAACAAAGAATGTTTCTTTATGATAAATTGATTTCTTTAGCTAAAGTGGGCTTATTATGTACCATTACCTTACCTATAGCCTATAGGCCATAGGTTTGTTAGGCCAGGCCAGGCCAAACTGTCATGTCAGGTTAATTCTCCATAGAATTCAATTCAGTTTGACTTTTAACATTTAGCCTCAATGGCCAACCCTATATTTTGCCCATTTAATCTTCGTGCAAGCAGAAAAATAGCCACAAGACTACAATGAATGCAATGAATGCTAATCTAAGAGCACAAATTACAGAGACAGACAAATATCATTTTTGAACTTAACTTCCTGACCAACTAAAAGAATGTAACGCAACGCAACACAAACGTACTACACAGGTATGCAAAGTTAAAGGCAAGTCTTAATAGTATTTGCAGTTCAGAGGAACGAGAGCCTGGCCTGCAGTGAAATCAACATGTTCTATAACACTGGCGAGTCAAGCAAGGTAAATTACTCACAATATATTATCTTAACTGTATTACGATCCTGTTATTCCTCTCAAGATTACACAAAGAGGAATACAAACACGATTTGCAAACAAATAGACGCACTCGCATAGCCTCAGCCTAGCCTCGGCCTGTCTTCATTACATGACAAGACAAACACCCTGTTCAGCTGGTTCATTGCAATCGTTCTTAAATGCTCACTAAGTAGTATTATTATATAGGTATGTAGTATACATATGACAGAATACAATCACAACCTTCTCTTACCTTGACCTACACCGATCCTACTCAATAAACGTCAAAAAACCGTCAAATCTTACAGGATAACCAAAATCCGCCTACGCACATCTTCCTATCAGTCAAATCGACATCGAGAAACAATAAAACAATAAAAATCAAACTAAAAGTGGCACAACACAATATAAACATAACACAACAGAGATAACTTCAACATTCAAGGGACTCATTAAAATCTAGATATCGACTTGTTGACATAAATGCATAAGTACTATAAATCACAACTGTACTGACGTGACGAGACAACTGTTTCTAAGACAAGTTAGCAAGGACTTTAGCAACGTTATGCTACATACATATAATATTCTCTTAAAAATTGGGATTCTTACAAAAATATAACTAAAATGCATACACAGTTACATTCAACATTCATAAAAACATACTTTATATTTCATCCCACGAATTTTCACAGCAATATTTCATGTTAATGACTCAAAGAACATTAACCACACTGTACATCTTCGTAAGAAAGTAAATACATGTACAAAGGCAATAAAACAATTGATCTCATTCCATTTAAAATGCCGGAACAACAACATACTAGCCATCCACAGCGATAGAACATCGTCAATGGCAGATCTCTAAATGTCTACAGACATTAACAAGATCTGAAGATGTAAAAGAGAGAGCATTTAGCACTAATCCACTAAATCCTTTACTAATAAGTCCACTTCTCAATAAAACTATTGTTGCATGTATGACATGCAGTTTAACTTGTACATAGTAACATAACAGCACTAATATAGCAGCAGGTGCATTGTAAAATGCATTCTAATAGTATATGGGTCTTTACAATGCAATGAATAACACATCATCATTTAACACCTTTCTGCTTATGCAAACAATGACAAATACCTACACATTACTTGCGAAAACGAAATCATTACCTTGATTTATAACACTACAAAGCAGAACAGAGCAGAACACGAGACAAATTAGGACAGGAAGTGACAGTGACACAAAGACCGACTCAGTGACCAAGATCATGATTTTAATTCCCTCTTACGTTAGTATATGGAAAACGGAAGAGCTTCTTCCCTAAACTAAAGTTAAGCAGCAAAGGCAAAGTCAAAGGTTTCAATTCTTCATCCATTAGTTTTTCACGCTCACGTCCATATCTTTACAATCAAATTAATGTCTCATGTCAACCGCGACAGGGAGGGCTGTCACCTCACTCAACCTAACCACCCATACCCATCCATCCTATGCTATATTATACAACTATATCCATTTCTAGCTTGTACAGATAACCTCAACCTGCCTCTAATCTAATGTCTAACCTTTGTCTCTAACTCTAACTAACTTATATCCCTCATCTCATCCATCCGCCATTAAATCGCCTAATCATATTCTAGTATTTACCATAGAGCTCTACAATTACTACCTAAGTTTCAAGTTACATACACTATCCAATCCACATCCACAATAATAAGCTATTTGTATTTATTGTACTAACAATAAAAATATAACTACATTATAAGCTCGTTTTTCATCCTTAATAATATTATAATACAGATAATGTATCTGTAGTTGTTTTATATTCATGTCTAGTTCTTACACTTGTAAAAAGTAACTAAGAAGACAAAAGACAAATAAAATCAGTCTCCAAATCAAGAATAAGCTTAAAAGCTCACAGACAATTTAAGCAAACAACTGGCAGAAAGGCAACTACCTGTCTCACATAATAAAATAGTGGCACAGTGTACTACACAAGTTCAAGTCATATTAATGCACTTTGTCCAAAGACTAAAGTACATATACCTACTGACTGACACTGACTAGCTAGACAACAATTACAAGAAGCATCCTTACTATGAATATCCACAAGACAACAATGCTTTTATGTCTATACGTATACATGTGGAGTAATAATACTTAATATGTAATGTGTACATCCATCCGCTTCATGTAGACGTAGGACATACTATATATTAGTTAGTATGTGTGGAAGAGGTGAATAATATGTAATATTATAAATATTTGACTTATAGCCATGAAATTACATTTCATACTCGTTAGCCATTAGTTACAGTCAATAAGACACAGTGCATGCATATAAGTTTCACGTAACACATACGATGTGCATACGAAACTTGAGGATGGTATAGCTTAGTGTAATGTAAATCACCTTTCTGTATTAGCCTATTGTTGTGAATCTAATCTAGAAGAGAGACTTACGACTATACTTGCTCAGCCACTTTATTTTCAATGCCAATCGCCTTGAATCTTGAAGTTCACAAATTCCCTGCCTAAATACAAAAGTAGCAAATGCATTTATAGTCATAACTTCCATAACAAAGCAACTATGTGTATCTAAATTGAGTGGACTGGACTTGACTTGACTATTGACTTACTAGACTAGACCTCGCCAAACAAGACTTTTTACATTTGATACGTGGTGGCAATGGCAATAGCGACCATAATAGTGATATCATATCATATCAAACTAACTGAAGTAGTAGTCAATAGCATAGTTGGCTATCTTTTATCCGTACTAACTAATCAACTACATGCATAACAGACTTACTTACCTACAACGTACAACTATTCATATGTAACTCTCGTCTTCCATAAATGCATTTAGTAAAGATAATGCAAAACAAAAGGCACTCACTAAACTCATTATGCATTACATATCTATATTATTACACTCATCCAAACCAAACTACAGGAAAATGGAATAAGACTATTAGACTAAAAGCATTCATCCAACATCAACATCCTACCACGGATTACATGGATGCACATTATATTAGCTCTACGTAAGAAAAATAATATATCATTCCTGAACACAAGAAGTTATCCCATAGTTTAAGTTAAAAGCTATAAAGTCATAAGACAACAAGTAAAGCAAGAAACGCCTGGTCTGCTCTCTGTTCTTCACCAAAAGCCAACCAACACGGAAGAACAACGAAGCAATATTATAAACATACCTAGGATTTTCATTGTATCTATAGTACCTATATAGTACAGTAGAAAAAGCTAACACCGCACCATATGTTAGCATGATGTATATTGTATTGTAAAAGTATAAGATCAAAGTTAGCCCTCCATAGAAGTCTACACGATTCTTGATAGGATAGCTGAAGAGGCGATAAAAAAGCCTTGATCTAGACTTAAAAGGGAACTCAAAGCAGCAAGAGACGAACTGAGCCCATAATAATATAATATTATACTCACACGACATAATGCACACATTTAAAGAAGTATAATCGTATGCATGCTTTAACTACAAGTGCAAATACTTCAATAAAACTATTATAATACATCACATCCCTTACAACAACTAAGCAGCCCAACATATCCATAATAATAATAACCTAACACATAGCTCGGGCTACTCTTATTCTACTAACTACTTGCACGATTCTCTTCTTATTCGAAATACTTCATTGTCAGCATTGCTTCTATTGTAAATTCTAAAGGCTTTGATTCTTTGATGCTCCTATTTGTTATGCAGAGGGAGTTTATTTGCAATATACTTTGGAATCCTCCTCTGTGTCTCAATTCAGACAAGACCAGACCAGAAACACGATCCACCTTTATACCTTTTCCACATCAGAGTTATCTATAGTGCATTATACTATACAAATACAACACTTTTCTAGTTCTAGCTGCTTGTAATACATATTTATTAGGATTGTACTACCGTTTGGAGTCTCCAACTAGTTATAGTTACCTACATACAAAATGCCATCATCATTCATATTTTATTAATAAGCTAGCCATTACCAACTAGGTAAGGTAAACCTATTCATCAACAAAACACCAACAGCAGAGGTGAAAAAATTATTTATACACTCACTTGCCTACATTTTATACAGAATTACAGCTATAAGAGACAAAATAGGCAAACAGATAAATAGATGTTGTAAAATGAATGAGAAAAAATGCTACACACGTACATTGTACACTTTTTTCAATATGCACTTATCACTGAGGCACTTGCAATTAGCCAGAAAGTTAACTTTAGTTAGCAACACTCGTCTCATGTCGGTCATTTAGTTATTAGTATTTATTTACACTTCATTTTATCCCTCTCGATCTCAACCCACAGCCCAAGATAGTCTAAGAAACTGCTCATTACATTAACTTTCATTATCAGTGTATCCGCAATCCATTTGGGATTATTATACTGTGCAAATATTGTGCATACCAACAAACCAACACACAGAAGCGTACCTACTCCCTATATTAACCATTTAAGCTACGTGTGTGCGGCTTCAGTTTTTCTGCTTTTCTTTCAAGTGATTTTAACTTAACTTAACGGGAAGAACCTTCAGAAAAGCTTCGTCGGCAATCTCCCCTTTAATATTCTCTATGTAAAGTAACACAAAAATTCAATAATAGTTTTTTCCTATCAATATGCCATGCAATGCTATTCAAAGAGGGAATTCCTTACCAAAAGTAAAGAGCAATAAATAACTACAAATGCAATAATGCAAATACCTACGTTTTTAGTTATTACTATTACAGACAAACTGATTAATAGACTCCCACGTATGTATTACACTAAAAGACTTAATGAACTCAAGCAAAAACAAAGAAAGCTCAATTAGGTCGCATCAGAGCAATGACAAAGATAAATAATGTGAAAAGACTGACAATGAGATGGAAATCCATTAGAACGCTCCCATCATTATTCATCGCTCAGTGAGCAACTCTCATCACCACAATCATATTTCTTCCTTTAATTCATTCCGATAATAACAGTGTAAAAACCTAACATATACCTATAGTAAAATTACATACTAAATTGTATGTTAAGGTGAAATGTACACAATAGGTACATATTTGAATAAAACTATCCGTAGCTAGAAGTTATCAACGTATCCTTCTTACTGTCAGCCTTCCATAATTTTTCTTTTTCTTTACAGTAAGGAACTCCCCTTTGTCTTTAACCAAAATTAGAGTTTTACGCTTCGGCTGCCTGAAATTAGCGAAACGAAAAATGTTTCCTTCTCACTGCTACGACATACGTAACTCCTAAAACATTTTTAACTAATGCTCTGATTTGTTGCTACTTTTCCATCAAAGTTAAGCATTAGCTTCTTTGCGATTACAGTAAGAATGAGAATCTCGTATAATAATATTGCAGCGATTATATTATCTACCTCGATATACCAAGTATTTAGTAATACGAAACTGTGTACAATGTTAATTATAAAGGTATAACTTAAAATATATAATACAATACAAATATCGTATTTTGTATGGCAAGTAAGGGAACTATAAAGCAAAATGCCCGCACAGTCAATAACATTCTATTGGTTCGGACCGAAACCATCACAATCAGATAGACTACCTATATAAGTATATACCTAATCATAATCGCACTGTGAGGAATCGTATAATCATATAGTAAAGCTTGCCATATAAAACATATGAACATATGAAAAATATTAAACATGCAGGTGCCATCCATCCTCATCCCCACACTGAACTGAACCCAGAGCCCGGGTATCTGCCTTTCAGTTTTCTTGGGCTTCTTATTAATCTACCTAGCCGGGCGACTCACTCTCGCTCACCTTCGTTGCATTGCACTTCCTTTAAAGACTTTTCCCATTAATACATACAAGTTCCAAGACTAAAATAGCCTTATATCAGTACTTATAAACTTTGTAGAGCTTCTGAAAACTATTCTATTAGCACTACAATATTCTTCCTAGGTTCCTTTTAATGCTAAATATTGACTTCCTTCTATCACTTCATTATCCATGCATACCTACATACATTAAACATCATTTGAGAGCGATTTTGACTTATTTGACTCACGCTGCTGTGCCTACATTACACATGCCTAAACATGGCTCTATTATTCTGAGTTAAATAAATGCTTCTAAGTCACGCTAGCCTATAAATATACTGTCACCGTCGTTCTCTCTTATTTCTACAATAAAAAATTTCTCATTTCTGGTCAACTTCTATTCTAAATTCTATGTAAACTAAACTCTTTAAATTATTTAGTATTTAAATTGTCCCCACACGGTAGATTAAGACAATATCCAAAATGCGAGTAAAAGTAAACGATTAGTACGCTTTAGGTACCTCTATACTACCTACATTGCCATAAATAAGTGCCTGTCTCATTGTCTCACTCAAAAAAAAACATCACAAAATATAAATCTACATTAATAAATTGTATTTATAGTGGCACAGTGGCATTGTGGGTCTCATTCGTAAGCTATTAGCATAAATGCGCAAAATACTTTTATCTTATACTCCTTTGGTGCCTACAGTGCCTAGTACCTAATAGCTGGTTATTTTTTAAGTTCACCTCAACCTCACCAAACAAATCATTATTTGAAGACATGAAGGAATTTAAACATTCATAAATATATAAATAGGTCTCGGTCTCATCTCCGTATCTCATATTAATCTAAAAAACTGTTTCGTATTAAAATATTGGGCAAAATGATCGCATCGCATCATGCATGTCAAATATTTAAATCACAAGGAAGTAAGGGAGACAAGACAGCAAAGCATACCACAGACGAGCTAGCATCACCTAAAAGAAGTAAATATTACCCACAGTTTTCCCACATAGACATTTTTACTCAAATACAGATAACACATTCTCAAACGCTGCAAATACAATTTGCAAATACATATATAGAGCAGAAAAGAATGCATGCTTGTCTTTTAATGTAGTAAACAGTATTTCAAAGTTAAATAACATGAAAATGCGGTGCCACTACTGCCAGCCTAGTCTCATCTCAATTATTACAATTCCCACACGAATTAGTTTCTGCTCTGGAAACAACTTCGATTTACATTACATTACATTACGTACCTTAAACTATAACCTATAACTACAACGCAACAGTAAGTAAGTGGTAGATGTATGCAAAACATAACAGCGCATTAAAATACCTACGTCCTTCTCTCGCCATATCCTTATTTTGCACATGAGAAGAGTCTTCTTGCTCGTGTGCATCTTTCAACTAGCAAAAACAAAACATACACATAGCAGCACCACATGGCGCACACCCAGTCTATTTTTACTGTTTAGAGCTGTAGAATGCAGATCAAGTAAGCAAATTAAATGCAAAATGCTTCATATTGCATAAAGATACACGTTTTACTTACACGCTTTGCTTATGATCTCTTTTAGTGCCGTAAGTTGTAAGTTAAAGTATGTAACCACATATTCCTTCATTTAGATATGCATGCATACCAAAACCAAAGCAAAGCGTCTTAATTTCACGACTCTGCGAATTCAAGTAGTACATTGCTAACAGTACGTCTGTTTGTGTCTTCACCGTGCACTGAACACAATCAACTATACAATATAGAAAATTGGGGACGAGACTAAAGAAAGACAAGTCAGTCAGTGAGTAAAAAACAATCAAATCAAATCCTACGCCGAATCAGTCCAAGCCAAAGGCAGACCACTAATTTTAAGATCTAAACAAAAACATCACGTAATCGTATTATATCCCTATGGGATGACAATAACCTTTACCTTTCTCAATATTTCATCACAGAACTTTACTAAGAAGTCCCACAGAGTAGAGTGTGTGACTGTGAATAGCTAAATGGAATGGAATAATAGTTGAGAATATGAACATGAAATGAACCAGTTGAGTTTTGAATTTTGATTCTGATTTGATTGTGTCCCACCTTTCCCAGAAATAAAATTGAATGACGGTACATGGAAAATAACACCTCCCAAAGGATAGTAGGAACTTCTTGCTACAGTTTACATGCATTTACATAGGTTACAATAATATTATCAATTCATTGGATCCCATCATTCACACCACAATCGACATCCTCCCATCCATAAACAACACTCCATTTCATCCCTGCCCGACAGCTTTCCCATAGACTAATGACAAATTCTCATCAACAAACCAACTGGAGATAAAATCCTAAGATGAAAAACCTCATTAGAATAAATAGGAAGAGAATCATCAATTTACAAACTGCCAACGAACTTCTTAATTTACGTCATCTCATATTCATATCACTCTAATCCCAATTCATTTTCTGCACAACGCATTTACTTAACTCCTGTCCTGTCTGACTTGGCCTGGCCCGCAATAAATCCTCTATTGAACTACTTTATGCAGAACTTGAGATCATTTTTTATCTTATTTATTCATCTCGATTAATAACGGCTTAATGGACACTCAACTCACAACTCAAATCACTACTGCATTGCATGATCTTAGTCTACAGTCTACTCTGTCCATTCATTACATCCCTACTTACAGCTTTACATATCTGTTTTATGTACTTATTCTCTTCCTATAGAAAAGCAGGCAGTAATTCAGCTATAGCTTGCTAGACCAGCTGCTCTTAAGATTTGTATACTCATCGCCCACACATTCAGCCAACATACATAACACAACTCCATAGTTCTAACTACAACTTCTTTCTTTCTTGCTATGTACATAGTATACGAATTTTAACATAAGCAAAGCACAAAGGAACTTTTAATATATTGCTATTGTTGACGACACACCAACATACAGACACATACATTACACACACGTACTTATCTGTACAGTACATACCTAACTAAATACTAAAGATCAAGTATATGCAAAAAACAGGACTCTAACCAACATTTTGTCATTAAAGTATTACCTATAGAATACGAGTCTTTACTTACTAAATACTAAATACCTCCCAATTCTCGTACATATACTAATACTGAAAGAAAAAACTGTACAAAGACTTTAGTAAAACTACAAGTACAACTACAACTGGCATGGCATAGCTTGGCTCAAAAAGGCTCTCTCCAATAAAATGAACAGCGAATACTGTCGGTTGTTGTGATTGAGTGTTATGTTATGTTAGTGTAGCTTAGCATCTGCCTAAGGCGTCTAGCAATTTGCATCCTCTTCCTCAAAGTCAAGTCTTAACTTTTCCTAATACACATTTTTTCATTGAATGGTAAATACCTTGCATAGCATACAAAACCAATTCGCTAATTTCTGCAAATAATTCTGCAACTCAATACATAACATTCTTTCTTCTTTCTCTTACATTACATTACAGGTCACGTTAGCTCGCAATTAACAAAATCAACATTTAACCACACTTAATAAAAAATTAGTCAGTTTGTTGTTTGCATTACTCAATTCCATACTTATGTGTATATACATTTGCAAAAAAAAGTTCCGCGTAGAACACCTTATTGCAAATCGTCGACCTCATCTCATCTCGTGCAATCTCCAGCCATAACACTGATAACACTAACGAAAAATATCACTCAAAGTCAAATGCTAGACAAATACTAACACAAGGCAAGGAGAATGAACTAGAATTCTGATAAAAACAAAACCGCCTGTAATTGTACAGAGTAAAGTGAATTCCCTATCCTGTTTAACTTTTCATTATTATATTTGCAAACCAATCTCCTCTTATCTTTCGCAGAAAACCAAAACAATGGAAACGCCAATGTAAAGTACAAATAAATACCATTTACGATTTTCCCATTTCATCCTCAACACTATTTCCATTATCAACAAATCAGATGTGATGTCATTGTAAACATACATTTATGAAAATAACAATGCCAAAGCCAAACAGGACAAGAAAACTCAGATCAAGTCAAACCAGGAATTCTATACATACTGAAACTGTAGTGTACTGTACCACACTATTTCTACAAATACATTAACTAAATATAAGATTGCATAATATAATATTATACATAATACATGCAGATCCAAATTAGCTTCAGGCCAGATATCTATCTCTAATGACGATCCGACTCTCAATACAAATGCAAAGCAAACCATCTCCATTCATTTGAATTCGCTTGTAATGTATACCAAACTAAATAAACTACGTATCAGCTAATAAGCTAAGCCTATGTACAAAAAGTTTAAACTAAACTTAAACAACATTGATTACATTGCGACGTATTGCATCTAATCTAATGTAATATGAGTATGAGTGTTATTTAGCGAGGAGTCTCTTTTCTCTATATAGATAAAATGAATACAAACACTCACTCACTAACAGAACAGAATAGATAGATAACAACACGTACGTACATTTACCTACAATACAAATATCATCTCCACCCTTACAGATCATTGCACTTTGACAACAGTTCCTCAATGTTCCAAAACAAAACGAATGAGCTTATGATGATGTGAGTTTATATAACTTGCTTGACTTCACTTCACTTGTTTAGTCTCATCTTCACTTTACTAGACATGAACAAATGACTTTGGCTTCGCTTTAGCTATATAGATAACTATCCGCTCAACCTCATACAAACCTTAACAACACATCAACCAAGTAAATACAAGATACATATCGGTGCAAACACCATATACGATTTAATGAAGTACATACATACATAATCATATTATACACGTCTGGCTTGTATCCTATTATACTTATACTATTTAGTAGTATATATCAAAACAGCATTAGCCACTTCAATTGAATGCTAAGTTCATTTTATACGCTATATTATGCTTTCAAAAAAAGTAAACACTACACACGCAACCGTGTGTACATACTTTACATTACTGAAACTGGCGGATTAAATAGACGACATAGATTTACTTACTTTTCGACTCTTTATTTAGAGTTGAGTGTACGTTAACTTTATTTAAACAGCTTAATACTTACACTCTATTTACATTTGCTTATTGCATTGATATCCTTCTTCTATAAGCTACTATGCAGAATACTTGCATAATGTCTCATTGCTAAAGAATGCATGTGCTGTTTACTGTTTCCTCGTTCTTCTAATTCTAAATTCTCAAATACTCTATAAAATATGCAGTTCACAGGTTCACGCAATAAATTGAACATTAAATTACACAAACATTACAGTTTAAATATTTGATAGTTGACATGTCACCTATATAAACACAGTCCATACTACATACATGTTCAGAAATTACAGTACACTACCACTACAGTGTAATAAAGGTTATGCACCGATTAGTTAATCCAAAACCAGAATTAAATCTATAGCTATAGGAAAGAGTATCAAATTACAATCTTTACGAAGAGTCAAGTCAAGTGAGTCAAGTCACAAGTCAGGCCAGAGGGCAAGCCTCTTTTCAATTCTATCTCTACAATAATACAAATGTATTAGTTGCAATACTTACAATGCATTCATGCCAATTAGTTGAACTGTTCTCTAATGTTATTCAGTCAGCTTTTTATTTCATACCCTAAGTATTCTACGAAACTGTACTGTACCATCTGTCTACTGTCTAAGTCTAAACCCATCAAAACACACAATAAAATCTCGCAAGTCGCAGCACACCACGACCAGACGATTTCCTTTTCAATCTTACACTTTCCACAACTATGTGCACATACATACAGATACACAAGTTTATGTAAAGTTGACAAATTAGCAAACGAGACAACATTAATTTAAAAAAGATTACAAACGAACTATATATAAAAATGTAGGAGCGCATGCATGCATTGCTTGCAATATAATATCTGTAGACTGTAAACGACTATTGTTATCCCTGGCCTGGCGTAGCAGAGCAATTACGGATTACTGTATTGCCTACACGAGCAAATAAATAATAATAACATTATTGCAGAGTGAAATCCATTTCTGCACGATTGTGCTTATGATTTTTTGCTTTGGCTTTGTGTATTCGAAACAAACGGCAGTCACACTCATTTTCTATTGTGTTGAGTTGTTGAATCATAAACTTGCAACTTCCGACGTCGGAAGAAGATTCTTCTTCGTCTGTCACATGACATGACATTACGATTTTCTGTCATTAGTAGTTTGTTTACAGTTTAGAGCTTCTTAGGCTAACCCTAAAAAAGAATCTCATGTCATCTCTCAACTCATACTCATCATAATCATAAGACAACCAGGACTACGACATCTTAGGGTAGGTACTCGTACAAAATATATATGTTGTAAAAATACATTAGGTACTCGAACCAAGCCAAGTGAAGTCAAGTGAAGCCTGGTCCTGGCTTGACTTGGCCTGGTCGCAACCTCAACAAAGTAAAAACTACCGTAATGTTATTTACTGTGTGCTAGTATTCATTTTTCTATTGTACTCTGTGCTCCCACTCCATATTAATCTTGATGACTTGCAGCAAACTCGTCAATAAAAAAAGAAATACACATCACAACACAACAACTCTTATTCATACATACATATAGCCTGTTTAATTTTAATTTAAATTGAACAACCCACGGACTCCCCTCAATATGACGATGACCCCAAAACTTTTATT
>JAQFYC010004097.1:0-18328 GCA_034694165.1 Tomocerus mixtus | reverse complement strand
TACTGTCGGCTGTCGGCTAACTTACTGTCGGATGTCGGCTAACTTACTGTCGGATGTCGGCTAACTTCCCGTACCCCTCTTCTGGTAGGTACTTGGTACTATGGTACTGTACGTGTTAGGATTGGCTGTTTAACTTCCTTCCGCTGATTAAAAAATAAACCGACCAATCGGATATCCCTGCGTATCGCCAGTGGAATTCTTCAAATGTTTTTCACTGAACTACCGGTTTTCTTGATGAAAATAGTAGCTTAAATGATATATTAGAGACATTTATTACTAAATTCCAACATCTCAATTGCCCCATGTATGGGTGTAAATTTAGATTCATATTTGGATACCTTACATCCGCCTTTCCAAAGATACCCCACTTGGGGTACGTTTCTATTTAAAAAATAAGTGGGTGTGACCAGAACTCCATGGGGGTGTGGCCGATTTTGCTCAAAAAACTGACATAGTTACGGCCTCTTTCGAATTCTGAAAACAGAATTCAGAAAAGTTGACGCGTTCGAACGTTAGATCGTGGACTGACTTACTAACTGACAGATAGCAATGATGAAATGATAATGTTTAACTCAAAATCTACTCTGAAGTTTCATCCCGTCTAAATTCAAACCATATAGCCAAGTTGCTTGGCTGGTGCAGCATTTTACATTACATTGCGTTGGGTTATTTAGATATTTAGTATTTAGTAGCTATTTTGTTCATATTTCAAAGATACATAAATATCCAAAATCCAAACATGCAGATTATGCAGACAGACAGACTAGGAGTATATAGACAGATGTAGGTCGTAGGTTAGTGACTCTGTACTGTACTACTTCTAGTCCTCGTGAGTGAGTGTCATTGTAAAAGTTGTAAATTGATGTAAACAGCCAATTATTTCCATGTACTTCATCCTTACTGCAAATTAGGATTTAATTAAAGGTATACTAATACTTGTAATTAAACTATGTATTTCTTCTATTGTTGATGTTACATCAAAAACCTCTGCCTCTGATATCTTTCTTCGCTGGTCCCGCAGCTGACAATCTATTGACCATGTAAAGCTCTGTCTGTCCCTCTCTTTGCCATTCCTCCTGTGAGAAAGTTCCTCTGTTGTTCCTTTCTTCCGTTGTTCTCATATCTAAAAAAATCACGGGAATAAGAATCATTGAAACATAGTTAAATTACGTTAGGCTAATATTGGTTGAAGTTGCAGTCAGCATTAGGAGATATTATATGTAAATGTTGTTATTTAAAGAATATTAAGGTAAATCGTTAAACTAAATGTAATACATTAAATGTTTTTAAATGTTAAAAACAGGAATAAAATTTGAAAATGGTATACTTACATTTTCCTTCCAATTTGACGGATGAAGAGCTAATGCTGAAGGCCAAGTACGCAAAACTGAGGAAAAAGGTTCGTTCTTCCTTGACAGTTTTGTGGTTTTGTTTGTTTACATTTTTATCTTTATTGCGGTTGGCGGTTTTGCTCTTCATAATGATGTCTAAACCCAAAATCTTAACACAAGCTGGGAAACCCAAACTCCGAACTGCACTGATGGACAATAATGTAAAGCTGGAACTCAAAAACCCAAACGGAATTGGAAACCAAAAATGTAAAACTAGAACACGAAGAGCAAACGTACTATTGCATCGTGTTGTAGTACCAGGAGGGTCAACTAGAAAATTAGCTTCGGGAGAATTTTGCAGGTTTATTTTTCCGATTTTATATTGGCAAAAATTACCTGGAACTACGCCACGATGCCATAGTAACGTTTACTCTCCTTGGCTGGAAGGCTGGAACCCAAATTTTAAAACAAACTGAAAACCCAAAATCTACTAAAAATCCCAAACTTGAAAACAAAAAACATCTCGCTGGCACCCAGGCAAATGTGGATGAGGTTGCACCGGGAGAAACTATTGATCTCAACATGGGCCGAGTAGGGAGTAGGGACGTTCATGACATGACCTGTGGACCGATTTGGTTCAATAACACCTAATACTTTTTTGACGTTTTGACCTTTTCTTTCGAATTCTATTGAAAAAAGTTGACGCGTTCAAAAGTTATATTATGTACTTTCACACAAACAGACAACCAAGAGGAAATGAATAAATAAGTATCTATAAGTAGATAGATAAGATAACGCCGGCTGGCACTGGCACACTTTTCTTGTCTGTCATACAGTCACAGTTTTATCTTTGTTTGTACATAAATATTTTGCTTGCTTATCGTTCATTTATCTTGTAAAAGAGTCAAACATAAACAGTAAATGCCAATATATCAATACAAAATTTAAAAACAGTATAATTGACTTTGATCTATAACTTTAACGACTTGTATTGCTATATTGTTATTTTTTTTACATTGACCGACTGGCTTTGAAATTCGAACATTCCATTTTCTTAATAAATTGCTGTCTTTGACATGTGAAAAAATTAAAAACTGTAATTTTCCAGAAAAAAGCTCTGCAAGCCTTTCAAGCTCCAAAGACTGAACCCGAGAAATCGAATTTGCTAAAGCGCCCCCTGGAGCCGAAGGACGCTAAGGAATTTGCAAAGAAAATGATTCTTGCCGGGAAGATCTCAGTGACTAACCAGTCACCTGGTCAACGAACAGTATTCAAACGCCCCCGCGGCCTCGAGAGGAAATTATCCGAAATTCGGAGCAGTAATTTGCTAGCTATTAAAGCTTCTGGGGTTTTCGTCATCGCCTCCGGCTCCAGCTCTTTACCCGAAGCCAAAACTGCAACTGAAGGATCACCACAATTCCTACCTAGAACCCCAATTCCAGCATCAATTCATTTCCAGCCATTCACACCGACAAAATTAGAAAATGAATCCCGGGGAGCAACTGACCGGGAATCCATGCCCAAGTATCGACCCATCCCCAGAAAGAATCACGGGGGAAATAATGTATTTTTCAAAGATAAGCAGCAAGGAAATGTTAACAAAAATCCTGGAGGTGGTGGAGGGCCGAATAAAAAAGAAGCAGAAGGTGCAGTAAATACAACTGACAGGGAGATGTCTTCTGGAGGAGGATTAACTGCAGTTAAACCAAAACAAGGGCACACAATTCACGTGAGAGCTCATAACATTACTGAAGAAATATGCAGAGAAGTTTTCGGAAAAGTGGGGAACATTGTCAATATGTCGATGGAACTGGAACGCTCCTGTGGATTTATTACTTTCGACAGAACCACAACAGCCGAAAAAGCTATCACGGATGTAAGGAACTCGGATTCCTTTCCAACACAATTTAATATCCTTCAAAATTCAATTTGCAGTTTTACACGTTTTCCTTTAATTTTATGTACAATTTGAAATTTTTTTCTTTTGAATGTTTTTGATTATCTTTCTCAACATTATTTCGGGAAATCAAATTATTTTTATTTTTGCAAATATCTAATTATGACTTGTGATTAACCCAGGTGAATGGTACATTTGTTGACGATGTGCAGTTCCACGTGTCCTTTGCTCGCCGACAGCCCCCGGTGACGGAATTAATAAACGATGCCCCCGCGTCTGCATCTTGGACAGCTTTAGCTTCTAGTCAATCCCAGAAAGGAGCTCACCAGGACAAACGCGTCCAAGTCGTCTACGACGAAGAAATCTAATTTATATTTTTAAAATGTTTAAAATTAGTGTTCCACCATTCATAATTTGCAATAGGTTAACTGCGTTGCTAATTAATTGTGCTGTGATTAACTCATTCAAGTCTCTAAATGTAACATTTAAGTGCATAAATGCAGTTTGAAAAATATTTTGATCATTTAATTTTCAGAGGGTTACTGAGTTGGTTAATAAATATAAGTATTAAATATATGTAATTATATTTTTATTAATACAAATTGTACGTATGACGTATAATAGAATTACAGTGCCTAGCCTACCAGCTAACGCTATGCAGAATATGAATCGAGATTCACGCCCAAAAGTTATCCGACATATCAATAAAGGCTAAACCATGCTATAAGGCATGCAGCGCGCATGCGTATTGGAGATCACGCATATGTCGGATAACTTTTGGGCGTGAATCTCGATTCATATTTTGCACATTCGTTGAAGAGAGGGACTATATAGTGTATTATTATTACCTGTCCGTTAGTAGGAGGATTTTCGCAAATGGCAATGAATTTCATTATAATGACAATTTACAACCCTGACACTTGCGAAATTATCCCTTACTTTACTATTATTCGAAATTATTTTAGGTGAGTTTTCTTTCATCTGCTATGCTATGCTATGAACCACACCACACTGTGTTTGTGCTAGGCGAATTTTATCATGTTTACCATTTTACTGGAACTTTAATACCTGTCATTTTGTTTGGTTACCATTTTAATCTTTTATATCGTTTAAATAATTTTTGGCTATCAAGTCAGGAAACTGTGTATTATTATACAAATGTTAAAAGCGTTACTTTTTAATAGTCACAAAATAACCAAAGTCAGGCGTTCGGGCGTTCCACCATATGGTACCCTTTGTTATACGTTCCCGGATTGGGTAAGGTTAGGTCAGATTAAAGCTCCAAAATTCGGGCCGGTCTTGAGCTCTATACTACCGTCGTTTATTATGCCGAATCCCGTCCATATACTCCGCAAAGTTGTCGTTCAGATAATATATATCATTAATGTTAAATTATTTGTTAATTCTTTACTTCACTTTACTTCATCATTAAAGATGTTTTATATAATCCATTTTGTTATAATTGTATTTTCTGCGATACTGTTCGGATTTTTAGTAGCTTCCCTAAAGGAATATTCAAAGGAAACCTTAAGAAACATAATAATACAATTAATAAGCCTGGTATTTAGGGTGAAATATTTTTTAGGATTTTTATTGTAACGTGCCCGCTAATTTAATTACCTACCAGTTTTAATTACAAAGTGCTAAAAGTAAATAAAGTGGGGATATCATTTACTACACCGCGATCTGCATGTGTAATATTGTATTAAGATGATTAAGATGCAAGTTAAATAAACCGTGGTAAACGTTGTAGAAAAGTAGCTTGTAGTACCAAATTTCAAATTAATTGCATATTATGATCATTTTGAAGATCTTTGTCGATATGATCATTTGGAAGATCATTGTCGATATGATCATTTCGTATCACTCCCATCCCAACCAATACAAACTCAACTAATATGTGGACCACATCTATGAGAGGTGTAGCATAAGTGGGAGACTATTACAGTTTTATATATTTTGTATCTTTTAAAAGATTCAACCTTTTTGAATTGTGTTAACGGATTTCAATGCAAGGATAACTTTTACTATTTACTGAATTAAATATTTAAAGAGTAGCTATGGGGATGAGTAGTAAATTCAATGATAATGCACCCAAATAATGCACGTAAAAGAATGCGAAAATTGGGTGCACTTTCTGAGAAAAATCGGGTATGTCATCACCTTGTAATGGGATGAGGGGAAGCGTAGCGTACACGGTAAAAAAATAAATGGAAAGGATGGGGAGGATCGAGGAGCTGGGTCGCCCAGCAATTTTGATTCCCTTCATTTCTGAAAAAATGGTGACGATAGTTATTGTATCTAACCCTGAATTTACCCTCAGAAAAAATTACTAATACCAATACCCAATTTTTTGTATTGTTTCAACTCCTTGGAGGAGATTATTTGATTATAAAAAATTTGAAATGACATATTCCGAAAACGTGTCGCCTTTGCCTGTGACGGCTGAGAGTGTCATACTAAAGAAAGAGGATTATGCCAATATGATTATCCGGTTGCCACTGCATTGCCAGCATCAAGTGTTTTCACCGTTTCACGAAACCTCCCAGTTAGAATCCTATTTCTAATCTCATGCAAATTGCAAATTGAGCTGATATTATAATAGGGCTTCACTGGGCTTGGGCTATAAACTATTATGTGGCTATTGGTTACCATGTTACTAACAGAAACTGACAATTACAATGTATATGTTTAAAAGCAATGTAATTTGTTTTTCGTTTTCCGTTCCTTTGTAGAAATCCATCATCAACCTTCAAAGTAATCTCAATCTGATCGCAAGTTTTTAATAATGCTCTTCGCTTAAAGGATTATCTTCGTACAAAATAGTGTTTTCCATCAACCCTGAGTCATGTCAAGTCAAAGTCAATCAAAAGTTAACTATCAATTCTAAAAGCAACGAAAAGTAAAAAGATGTTACTAACAGAAACTGACAATTACAATGTATATGTTTAAAAGCAATGTAATTTGTTTTTCGTTTTCCGTTCCTTTGTAGAAATCCATCATCAACCTTCAAAGTAATCTCAATCTGATCGCAAGTTTTTAATAATGCTCTTCGCTTAAAGGATTATCTTCGTACAAAATAGTGTTTTCCATCAACCCTGAGTCATGTCAAGTCAAAGTCAATCAAAAGTTAACTATCAATTCTAAAAGCAACGAAAAGTAAAAAGAAAACCTAAAAACTGAAATTAGAAATCCAAGAAATGTAAGTGGAAAAATTAAATTACCAAAAGTTTTGAAATTTCAGAATAACTTTCTATTTTCTATTATCAATTATTAAAATCGGGCTGGTTTCTGCATTTTCGCGTTCGCCGTCTAATGTTCGGTAAATATATAATTGTTTGCAGCAGAGCAGAGTTGAGTATGGAATCCGAACAAGGGGATTTCTTTCACGCCGGCGCAGATGGCTCACTAGAGAGGAATAGGGAAAACATGGAAGACAAAGGAGAAATACCACCTGGAGAAAATATAGGCACTCTGAGTGAACAGGCTGTTTTCCTGGCTGGACAAAAGGTGGAGAAGAATAACGGAAATCTTGGAGTCCTTAGTTCGCAAGTACTGTCACTGTCCCTTCCAGAAGAAACTAAGGAGTTTCCAACTGCAGAATCCACAGGTTTTGAAGTTTAGCTCTGTATCAAATGTAAATAATGTGTAATAAAAATTGTAAACATACGAAATGCGAAATATTTTCACAGCTGATTCGATTGAGTCGGAAGATGATAAAAACCTTCCCTGGAGATCGGCGTCTCAAGAAATCCTAATTGGTAACACCATCTCACCAAATTCTCCTTCCTTAGTATCTTCAAATGTGGTCACAATCGAAGATTCTAATAAAAATAACTCTGAACCAGATTTTGATGATTTGGATGGAAATTTAGTTCGCAGGACTGCAGAGATCGAAGAAGGACATAAAAAAAAGGGGGTTAGATATTTGCCCACCAATCTGATGCAACCGTTTATTCAAAATCTAGTGGGGGAAGCCCAATCGGCGTGCGAACTTCATCAAGGTAGTATTATCACGAAGAAAGCTGATGCGGAACAATATCCTTACGAACGCAGGGGGTTCATTTTCGATTTTCTGGGTAAATCTGTTTATTCTCTATAGTTTTCTACATTTTCGCTTGATTTTCTCCATCTTCTTTGGTGTGGTACGTGTCTTTTCCTACCTTGCTTTAATAATACATTTGTGATTTATTTCCCTTTTCTGTACATATTAGATTGTAATCCCGACAATGATATGCAGCCCCCCCTGGAAAATTTGCCTTGTCGTTCCGAATCTGGGGATTCCTTACTTGCCATGCAGGGATCTGATACATCGTTTTTTAAAAGCAGCCGTCCGAATTCCATGGACTATTATTCTAGTTTAAATTGGAAAAGAGTCGGGAATACGCTGACGAATTCCTTCAGGAGCAGAAATGATGGAGGTGTCATTTACTATTAATTTCTTTGTGTTTTTCCAATATATTTTTCCATTATCAACATAGTTGTTATTGAGTATATTTTCCATGTATTTGTTAGGCCAACTTCCTCAAAATTCTGCGGAAATATTGACGGAACATATCCATTTGCAAGAATCTGATGAAGATGAACTTCCCCCGGAAGCACAAACGGAAATTCCACAAGATAGTCTCCTTTTCTGCACTCCCCCGGACGAAACTGGGGTGAAGGCCCAAAAATCTATTATTCCCGATTATCCCGATGAAGATTACGATAGTGATGATGTGAATAACGACTCTGGAGATTCTGAAGAGGAATTATGCAGTACTTCTGCATTTGACTTCCTACGAAAGGGGATGAAGGACTCCAAAGATCCTACAAATGCTCTGGAACATGAAGTTATTGGTGAATATCAGCCTTCAGATGCATTTTTATTCTTAGAAGAATCCAATATCACTGTCACTGAAGAAAATCAAGAACTTGGCCATATTGTCCAAAATCGCTCACCACCTGATAAATTAAACTTTGAATATACAGCCAATCTTCCAAATATCTCTTCATTCGCTAATTTTGGGTTAAAATTAGAATCGTTCGCCATTAATGAAAATCGAGCTTCAGCTTTTCTTGTATCTCAAGATGGTATGAAATTCTCGCCTACGATCACCCATTTGGGCGCAGAAGCAATTGAAGATATCGATAATGATTTTGAGTCTTATCCAATTCCTGAAAGTCGACCTTCCATTGAAAATCTGGGATTTGGATTAGATATTGCTTTTGGAAATCATCCATCAATTCCTAAATCAAGCAGCGCTGCAAGGGACTCCTTTGATTACATACCATTTTGCTCAGAATCGAATATCTCAACTGGAAATCAGGAAAATGTTTCCAGCAGTCAATTAGAATCAATCTCTACTGTTGGAGATCCTCCAACCAAAGAAACTTCGCTACTGGGACAAAAGATTCCGGAGGAACTGCTTTCATTGAACGAAAATTCAAATAGGAAACCAAACCAAACCGTAAATAGTATAAATAGCGCGGAAATTAAAAATTCTGGCTTTGAATTCCATTCGGAGACTGAAAACCATTCTTCCGTTGAAAAATTACCAATTGGTCCTTGTTCTTGTGACGATAGCTCATCAATTACTAATTTCCTCTCTGAAGAAAATAGCCCAATTGAAATTCCTCCACCGGCTGCTAACATACTTATAGAATTGGTAAAGACCTTTGAAAATTCCCCAAATTCCAGTCATATCCATGAAAAAACCTCATTCGTCGAAAATCCCAGTTCAAAGAATGCTCCAGTTGCTAATCGCACATTTATTACCGAGTTATGGTTAAAGGCCAATGCCTCAATTGAAAATCCTTCATCAATTGACTTAAAACCTCGTATATCTTTGGAAATTTCTCCGTCAATATTAAATTTTGGGATGGAGTCGGATATAACATTGGAAAACTTTTCTCGAGAGGAAAGTTTAAATGAGGAATCAAATGATCCATTTTCTTTTATCGAGCCAATGTCCAATGATGAAGAGGAGGAATCCCAATCTTTGTGGGATAAACTACTTTTGGAATCGAATAGTTCGGGCATCCCGCTTGAAAATCCTCCATCAGTTGTTGATGTTTCTAACTCTTGCGTGGGGTCAAGTGTGGAGCAGGAAAATCGCGTGCAAGCTGCGAAATCTGACTGCCAACAAGAAACTTTTTCATCAGTTACTAATTTTGAGTTGGAAACTCTTTCTACTCTGGAAAATCGTTCTCCAGATGCTAATGTTCCAGTTACAGCTGGAAATTCAGGTACCGAATCACAAAATTCCTTCGATGTTCAATCATCGGATGTTAATTTTGCTTTGGAATCAATTGTATTTGCTGAAAAGGATCCATCAACTGCCAATTTTGCATTGGAATCAAGTATACCATATCATCCATCATGTTTCGATAATTGTTTAGCATCACTTATTGACGACCGTAAATCCTGCATGGATTTAATTGACTTCGCTACAAGTGACGAGGAGCCTACAGACACTAAGGATTCAGCTGCTGAAAAAAGTGAAGATGAAGTTTCAAGGGTTCTCGGATTGTCTGGAAGAGCAAAATATCTTTCTTATCCGGTTTTACCTTCACGAGGGCAAGAAGCGTCCCCAAAGACCGGTGAGGAGGAGCCAAATGCTAAAATTAGTCCCCCATGCGATGTTGCTGTGAACTGTGTGAGCAAGGAAGCGGATTTCTTTACAAAGGAAGCTATTCGATGCGCGATAGAATCCATCTGGAAACCCAATTTGGATATGGATAATGATAATGCTCATGGAGAAGTTTCTGCCCTAAACTGGGGTGTTTCCCTAAGTCATAAAGAATGGCGGGAAAATCGCTACCAAGTTTCCTCAGCGAGTTCCTGCTCCACGGCATGCAAAAACTGCACTCGGGAGCGAGGAATCGAAGTCGAAAGTTCAGCAGAGGAAGGGTCAAATCACAATAAAGATAGAGATTCTTCGGATTTGGATTCCAGTTCAAACAGCACTTCCATGGAAAAGAAGACATTTTGTGATCGCGTGAGGGCAATGGTGTCAAATGTTACAGAACTATTCCGGAAACGTCGTGCGAGAAAAGTCAAGGCTCTGGAAACAGCAACTCATCAGACAAGTTCCATATCCAAATGAAAACTATTTATTGCTTAACTCAACTCATTCTCAAAAGTACTAATTTTCCTATTTCTACCCTGTACATCTAATTATAATAATGATTACTAATTGTAATGTAATGATGATTACGAATTTTAAACGCTCATGTTATTATAATTATATTGGAGATTACTATTTGGCATTTGGGATTTAATGCAACCACAATGTACAACTATTTACAACAACAATGTATGAAAACAGTTTTACTATATAGTTACATTATTTTAAATAACACTATCATAAGAGGATTAAATGAAAGTTTGTCATAAAAAATAATTGTACAATAAATTGTATATATGTATTAAATTGCAAAATATTATGGTAGAGAAACAAAGATTCAGTTTGGAAATAATTGCGAATCCTGTTCTGCTCATATCCATTTCTAATTTCTCAGACTTTTCTAGTCGATTCCGTCCTGTTTCTGCTGAATTGCTTCCTATGAAATCACAATAATATAAAATCAGGTCAATATTCATCTTTCGCTGCTCTTATTAAATATTTAATGTTGCAAATTAGTGTTAATGTTACCCGGAATCGTTCCTCCAAAAGTGACAGTTCAGAAATCAGATCCGTTATAGCGTTTTTCAAAGCGTCGGCTGGAGTGTAATCAGCTGTTGTTTGGACGCGAAGGATTATTTTGTGTTCCAATGGATGAGGTTGCTTGTAGCCGGCGAAAAGGACATGAGGGTCCTTCAGCAATTGGCTGTAATAATCAAAAAACAGCATTATCTTTATTGAGTTCCTCTTGACGCAAAATCGAATTTTTTAATAGACGATTTGCCTTTTCGACACTCCAAGCGAGCTGAGCTGAGTTAGTTTAGAGTAATAGTGATACGAATACCGGTCATTTATGCGTTGTCCGCTTTGCGGCCAGCAAATGTTGAATGGGAATCCCATTATTGGATGCTGGCTACCCACAACTCAAGTACCGGACAATGCACGAATGACCAGTATTCGTATCACTATCAACTATTACTCACAAAACCAACTCTATTGTTGAAGGAGGTGTCGCATTTATCATTTATGTGTTAATCGCAAAACGTACTTGCGAATCATGTTTCCTAAAGTGTGGTCGTCCTTGTTCACAGTGAAAAGGGCAGCATTAGGTGTTTTCGTATCCAATTCGATGAGGACTCTTAAAAAACGAAGAAAATAAACAAAAAAAATAGTAATTGATAATCATTAGCGTAAACAGTCCTAGAATTGTCTTTATTGGCAGTGTATTTTTGATATTTTTGTTACAATATTTAATTATGTATAGTCAATATTGTATTAATGTTTATGTTTAATTGCCTTCCTCTAAAGTCAAAAGTGAATTTACTTTTTTTCTCCGTCGAAGAGAACGAATGATTCGAAAGTCGGAGGGGCATTCATATTTCCTTAATGCTTGATTTTTTATGTAAAAACTATATTCAAAAGACTTGAACACTATGCAATAATAAATACTGGCCTATAATTAACTGTCAGTTTTGGTTAGCAATTTCTGTCCAGAATTTTGGCAAACAACAAAAAGACAAACCGAATTCCGCCGAACACAATGTAATTGTAATCTGCCGCTCTTTCGTTTTGTGGCATCCAACGTTGTCTCTGGCTGCCTAAAGAGTCTGATACAAGGCCAGGGTAAAGTATATCTAAATTATGCATGGCTCGGCTCCTCGTATTTCGTGATCTACTTTATTTTACTTACTTTACTTTACTTTAGATACTTTCATATTATTATGATATGGTGGATTTCAAACGCTTATTGAGAAGCCCTGCTGAAGTCTTGTAATTTGGGATGGGACATTATACACCGCGACACCGCGAATTTGTATTTTCAAGGAATTACTAGTCGTTTTTTGAATTTAACAAACCTAACCTTATTAAAAACAGTCAATATCATATTTATATTTTATATCTTTTTTATATATTTGTTTTTCAAAAAAGGGTTATAATGCTCCAAATGGGGGCGTTCGCGGTGTCTCGTGGTGTCGCGGTGTGGTTGCTTTCGCGGTGTCTAATGTCACATCCGTGTAATTTTATGCAATTTCATGGCGTTCTGCGCCACCGTAAGGGGCGACCAAGTACCCTTCCACCCAGAGGGAAAATACTCAATGTGATTTATCCTCATCAATAAACTAGATTCCGACAATCACAACATAAACTGAAGTGAGTACCTTTGAAAAATACAAAAATTAATTCTGAATTGATTAGTTTTTCAATAAGTTTTATCAATTCACAAATTCAAGTATACTGCAGGGAATTTATACACAAGAATGAGATGCATTTAAACCGAAATAGTTAAAGGACTTTTATCCGCTTGCGAGACAAGAACTTTGTCCACTTGGGTAACAATTCTTACAATGGCTTCTAATGTTGGGAGGTAGTGTCTTTCAGACTGACAATGGCCACAGAGTATGACAGTCACTCCCAATTTGACACAGTCCAGGATATCGTGATGACTCATCTCTCCAGTTATGTACACATCTGCAATATTACAGAACAATCAAGATAAATAATTCTTAGCATTGTATATCAATTAAAAGCTTTTCATAAATAATCACCTGCTGGAACTCCTTTTAATAATGAGGCTCCCGATCCAACACAAACAGCCGCAGAGTCAACGACAGAGTTTTCTAAAGTGTAACCAATAAATGTTAAACGACAAAATTCTGGACAAACCCCAAGCCAATGAATTACTAAATTGATAATTTTGTAACCTAATGGACAAAATGGAGTATCATTTAATGAAATACATAGCGAATATAAGTAGGCACAGGCGGGCTATGAATAGTTATGTTTTTTTATTCCATTTTTGCTGGAAAATGACCAAGTTGTCAAATGTAATTTCGACTTTTATGATAGAAAATTTTAAGCATGTTTCAAACATATGTATGCAATATTAGAACGTTAATGAATTTATAACACCTTTATGTCACGTTTTCCACAATAAATGACACTTTTTAGCAAATAAGCCTACTATTCTGTACATCATTGAAAATCGAACAAAATTCTCTATCTAGTCGGGAGTCGGCAATACATAAGAGAAAATTTAGTTATTTTAAAAAATAAAGAAAAACACACATTGGGATCATACTAATGCAAATGCAGGGTGGCCCCCTTGGCGTACTACATAAATACTACTTACCATCTCTACCATCTCCATAAGCAATTTGTGCATAAGAGAGATTTAGATGTTTTTTAATGGCTGCTATAACTTCATTTAACTTAGCTGACTTGGAAAATCGAATCATTCTTCCAGCGCCAAAAGCAGCGGGCACTGCATTCTCGAAATTTCTGTCGTAAGTTAGAAACATAATAGAAGCCAGAAGCACTATTGTCATTTTTTCAATGAAATAAACAGATTTTGAAGAAAAATGTGTAATATAGCTTGTATGATGTGTTTTAGTAGTTGTAGTTACCCTAATTCTGCAAATGGAACGGACGCCTGTATTTCGTGTAGGAGATACTCGGCATTTGATTCGTCTTTAAAGTACAGTCGAAGTGTTGCTAATTTTGATTTTGCATCCAGAGCTACAGCCATATGAGGATTACACTTCAAAGGTAAAGCGTGAAATAATGTCGAAATTATTTGGTCCGACCCGGAAAACTGGACTCCTTTTTCTGGACGGTCAAACAAAGACGATGGTGTTATGGGCAGCGAAACTGCTGGAGCATCCTTAGATCCGAAAGACGCTATTTTTGGAAAAGTTAGTTTAAATAAAATATAAACTGTTTCACTAAAACTTTATCTAAAAGAATTAATATAATTCTAAAACCTTATTGACAACTGACAACAATTTTAAAGATCTTTAAAGCTAATTTTTTATATTGGACTTTTGTTAGTAGCAGTTCATTGGATTTCTTCCATAGTAATATTATATCAAATTGGAAGGCTGATGGAATTCAAAAATTCTGTTTTCGGAGAACTTTTCGATTAGCTGACAAATAGAAAACAAATAATCCTGCCCATTTCTCGAGATTGACTGAAATAAATAACTCCAAAATACTCCAAATATAGTGGATTGAATTCACTATTAACTGCCCGTATTCCCAAAGGAAACGATTTTCAAAACGGTGTAAATACGTCCGTCAAATGTATTATTACCGAACCAACTAACGTGCCCATCGCCCCAAGAAAAACAGAAAACACTCACGGGATTTTGACAAGAGTTGTTTTATCAACACGTTTTTTAGTTTAAATTATGTAAGGTTTGCATTTTGCAGTTATTCAGACCGATGTGGTTACTTACCAAGTGAATCCATGACTCGATCATTAATCCCCCCAGATATCGCATCTAGTGCAGTGTGGGGAGAGTAAACAGAAATATCCCTTGCCAGACATTTGGCAATGATATCCTCCTACGATTTTTTGAAAAATAAGTGATTCTCTTTTCAACAAAAACAATATAAAAGCGATCTAAACCTAATGTAAAATGATGCAAAATAACTTAGGATACAAAAAACAAATATACAAAACATATTTTGCTAATTTTTGCTAATATACAAAACATTACAAAAAATCTGGACCAGATTTGAGATCACCTACCTTCCAAGATCCGTAAGCAATTGCCTTTAGTGGTGAAAATATTGGCGGATGATAGGCAATTATCAAATTAAGATTTTTGTCGATGGCTTCCTGGACAACTTCGGGGGTCATATCATTACAGAGTAGAATTCCATTGATAACTTTCTCGTCTTTTGAGTGAAAGCCAGAACCTACGAGAAGTCCAACATTGTCCCATTTTTCAGCAAAGATTGTTGGCTTCAGCCACAAATTCAAAGCGTTTTCAACAGACGCCAGACTTTTAACTGCTTTTTGGGCCATGCTCAACGTCTGTCTTGTTACTGTTTGCATAAGGGTCGCTTCTCCACATTCTCCAGTAACCTGTTCGCTATTCTTCGTCTGCAAATTAAAATGAACACAGGCAATTTAATTTATATTGAAAATAGTGAAATATTAATGCATGCAATTCACTCATTCCTTACATATTCCATTCTAATTCTAACCTCTTAGCTAGCTTTTCTCAATTGGCAGAAATGTATTGTCCAGAAATGGGTTCCAGCATACTACCACAACAAATGCCGACTGCCAGTCTGCCAGTACCACCAGTTGCAGGTTCCAGTTTTGTCAATCTTTCCAACCTTATTATATAGTGCAGAAGAAAATAAGGCCGAAATGTGAAAGTTTACTTTTGATTTTAAGCGCCAATTCCCTACAGTTTTCTTCCAGGTTCCACAGTTACAGCTCCAAATCCAACTCCTGGCAATAAAATGTTAGATGCATGAAGTGACATCCTAATTTTCAAGTATTAGATCTTTCCCCACTTTCACTTTCATACAATGGTGGGCACAGAACACTATGGATTATGGTACACAAGAATTATCCTAATACTACATAATATGGAATATGGTAGGCGATATAACAAGGAGCGGAAAGCGCTTGGTGGGATTCATTGCACCTTAAACAGTCAGCTAGCGGACAATCATATCCGTATTTGCCATGGTTTATTATGTAACTGAAGAAGTCTACTTAAATATCTTACGCCTATACATACTGCATACTGATACTGTCCATAGTCCATACTAGGGTGAAGTAGAGTAAGTTAGGGTGTTTCGTGGTAAGTCGCGCCTTTTCTGGTTTTCGTCGGTTACGTGAAATTTGCAGTAGGAATTTTACATACACTGCGCGTCAGTGACGTCCCTAACGCGCACTTTTCCGCCTTCTCATTGGCTGGTTTGAATTAACATAGAGTTTATGTGGACGATTTACCTTGTAATAGTGTCTACTTTACCTTAGTCCATGTCCATACTATACATATTACTCGAATAGTGTGATGCAATATTATGCAATTGTACATATTAATATACAGCATGGTATTTTATTAGCCGATCATAGGGATTCCCATGTATAAACTTTCACCTACTTGCCCATACCCCCAGAGCTTCATCTGGGATTATGTCGATTATCAATTTTCAAAATTTGACCAAATGTCAAAAATTAAACTTTTTCCGATTTTTTTCATATTTTCTGGAAAAATCACCAAAAGGGATGCCTATAAATGCTGCGTTCTTTGATATCCAGAAAAAAGTGTTCTGGAGTCAGAAACAATTAATTTGAAAAATCCGTTTGACTTTTTCTCATTCAAAGTGACAATTGACCCAGTAAATATCAACCGATTTGAATGAAGCTAAGTCTCATAAAATTGTGTATAGACAGGCTTTAGAACTATGTATAACATGTGGAGGTACATAATTAGGATTAGGCTCTGGCGGCATGGGCAAGTAGGTGAAAGTTTATACATGGGAATCCCTATGATCGGCTAATTAAATGCAATACTGTATACATAAACTAGAGGTGAGAGTGAGAACTGGGAACCCAAACCAAAAACTGCCAAGCCACCATATTACAGCCCGAAGAAGATGATCCCAAAATTAACTCCATATAATGGTGCATGCAGCCCCCGGTGTTATTTTGTAGTGCATCGCTAGTGTACTAGCGATCCGCAACAAAGTTTCTTATCTACCAAAGAGAAACATAGAACTTCCAAGTTTTCTTCAGTATCTAATTTATTTTGTGAAGGAAGATAGGGCGCTCCAAGTTTTGGCTTACCTCCACCAGAGATCGTAAACTCTCAATTCAATTCTCCTTTGAGGAGATTTAGTAGCTCTCACTCACTGCTCTACTCTCATTTTAAGTGAGAAATGAGAGGTTTGAGTGAGACCTTAAGCTCTACCCCTAGGAGAATTAAGATACTGAATGAGAAGTACACATTTTTAAAATAAAAATTGAAAGGTTTGAGTGAGAAGTTCATATTTTTAAAATGAGAGAAGAGAGGAATGAGTGAGAGAAAGGCATTTTTTATAGTGAGAGACTTTGTTGAAATCCAATATGGCTACCTCTCACTCAAAACTCTTCGATTTACGATCTCTGCCCTCCACACACTCCATCGTATTTTAATTATTTTTACCAAATAGTCAAGAAGAAACTATTGTTGATTGTATTCAGGTTCTTCATCCTATCCCATTAAGACATGAGAGATCTAAAATCTAATTGACTGAATTAGAAACTTCCTTAATCATCACTTGTTGAAAGATTCAACTTTCAACCCTTCATTAAACAGCTGAGTAAGAACGCACTTTTCCTTTTACTTGTCTTATTATTATTACAGACTCAGACTACCAACAGTCAACAACAGAAAGCAGATGTTTTTACATTTAAAAAAAGTATGTAAACTTTTTTCCTATTTTCATTCAAATTGAAGATTTTCATATTTAAAAGCGTTTTTACAAATATGAGTTTGCAAAGAAATTGTATTATTTCCACAATAAATTGAGATAGTTTGTAAGTTGATCTTAGTTTGAATACTCTTACTTTCATTTATTCATTTTCTCCTTTGTTTAAGAAAAATTAAATGGAAAATGAGAAATACCTAATACTCTAACATCTAATAATCCCTTAGGTTTTTAAGATTTTCGAAAGGATATCTCAACGATTCATCCCATAAAATTTCAGTATCTGATAAGCACACGAACGAGGAGACTTAAATTGCCAAAAATCTTGGATAAAAATGGGAGTAATACGACATCAACCTAGGTCTGCTATTGACCCTTCTGCCGAAGAGAATAATGTAGTCCTTGAAGATATTCTAGTGTAAGTATTTTATTAGCAAATGGGATTCATTTATTGAGTGAGTGAGTACTAGAGATGGAATAGATTTTTCTACTCTTTCGAGTAGACTGGAGAGCTGGTTTTTTGATTTCGATAGATTTTCTACATTTTCGAGTAGAATGGAGATTCTTTATTTCGAAATGAACTTTTCCTATTTGAGATGAAACTGAATCTATCTAGCTATTTTTTCATTTTAATTCTACTCGTGAATTTTTTTGGCGAAGGTCCAAACAGGCGAAGGCGAAGGTCCAAACTGGCGAAGACGAAGGTCAAATAGGCGAAGGCGAAGGTCCAAATAGGCGAATGGCGAAGGGCCAAACAGGCGAAGACGAAGGTCAAA
>JAQFYC010004096.1:0-18329 GCA_034694165.1 Tomocerus mixtus | reverse complement strand
ATTACTCACATAACATCAGCAACATAAGCTACATCCTACAAGCTCTTCTCTTTTCCATTGTCCCCTGGCTTGGCTTGGCTTGGCAAGCTCAGCAATGTGCTATAGTACAGATAGCTTGGCTTTCATAGTTTTTCGGGTTAAAACTTTCCAACTTCAAATTACACACATTACACATAAAATAAAAGGTAAAGCCCGTAGTGCAATAAGTAATAAGGCTAGATGAATACTATCAGTTCCACTCATTGCAGTTCGGTAAGTACCTTTTCTGGGGTTTGGGCCCACCTACACTTCACATACAAATATTTCTGTTATACGTCATATAATGCGCTTATGTCATCTTATGGGCCAGTCTAACCTAAGTACAGTAAACCCTTAATGCTCGCTAATACTATCAGTAAATATTCGTAACAAAACGTAGGAGGATGGAGTATTCACATAAATGATAACTAATGTAACTACGTGTTTACTAAATAGTATGTTACCCTGTATAAATCAGTGCATAATACAAAATAATGCATTACACAAGCTTAGTATAGTAGTTCGGTAGACTTGTATGCATGTCAATGGCAAATAAACCAATCTGGAAAAAGGTAAACATTTCAATACACAATTGGAATCATATGTCATGACTTCATATTTTAAGGGACACAGAGAGCTAGAGCATCGATATAAAAATGTATTAAAGTCAGACAATTAGAAAATATGGGTCTTCATACGTGACATGTTTTTTGCACTGCATATTATTTTTCATTACAGAATGTGTGTGTATAGATTTTATTGACTGTTTCCATTAAAATGCTGTTATTTGAACAAGAATTTGTGAATTGACGTAGTTTAAGTGAAAAATATTTTTAAACTCTTGCATAAAAAGCATTGATGTCATCGCGTGATAGGTCTTCTTGCCTATAACATATATAATATACATATATAGCTACATACCTAGGCGTATATGGAGTTATTATATTGTCTGTTAAGTATATCATCTCCGTGCTACGGAGATGTGTAACGTAGATTTTGTTTTAGCCAGCTGAGCTGCGGATTTGAAAATGTAAGCTGTACAGTACAGATATGGCTTTAGTTGGGTAAAAAATATTAGAGATGATGATAAAGGGATCGTCATTTCATTTCCATAAACTCTAATGCTAATGCTTATCTTATGTTGAATAGGAAAAAACTGCTGGCTGCCTCTGTTCTGTTCGCATGTTTATGCAGAATGAAAATAAGGGATGAGATGAAATGATATTGCCAGAATTTCTTCATTCTAACTATTTGTTCTCCAAAACAGTTGTGCATGGGCTTTAACTTGGTTGTGGGAGGTAAAGGCATGACAAGACAGTGCCTACTACTAAATACTTATTACTTAAGAAGAGAGCTAAGACCAGAGCACGAGGAAAGTGGAGTGAATACAAGTCAAAGTCAAGTCTAGTCAGTCATGCCAAGCGAAAGCATGCAAGCAAGCCATCACTAGACAAAACACAGACAACTCAGGTATTTATCTGAGAAAGAACAAACGTTTATGGAATTTCCACTTACGGAATTCATCAAATTTTATGCAATAAGTCTTTCTCCATCTCCTCCCGTTTTATATTCCTTGTCTTCTTTACCTTCTCATACTTTTTCCTTTCATAAACCTTAACTAAACCCTTATCACTACATATAACACTGTGGGCAGACCAAATAATGACATGGAGCAGAGCAAAATCTTATAATAGTCAAACCTTGAGCACATACACACCGTGCCTGCAGAATTATTAACCCCGGAACTAATTCTTACTTTGGAGGTGTAAAATCCTTTCTTGACGGAATAGGGATTATTCGATTATTCTTTGGAGGCTACGGATCTACATAATTAACAATTACAGTCAAAAATATTGTATAAGTAAAGTAAAATTTAGAAGCAGCCAATTGTCCTCTGCATATCTATAAAATCACAATAGTAATGTGCTGCAACAAAAACTATATACAAATTATTTTTAATTCCAAAATATTCTAAAATTCCTAGAAAATCCCCGGTAGCTAATTAGCAAAGTACGGTCAGTTGGATGAGCTATATGAAATTGCAACGTATCATGATGTATAATACTTATGTCCTTCCTATCTCACTGTGGCACGATATATATTATGCTTTTATCAAGCAGCCAATCTAATATATAAACTGGAAGCGTTTTTAGGCAAGTTAAACGAGGCTTCTACTTACAAATACGCCCAATTCTTCAGCTAGAGGCTAGTGAACATTGCATAAATGTAAGCCAATTTTTCTACTGACGTAGCTAACCATAATAGTGGTGTACTTATAATATAAAGCATGTTTCATGGCTATGGAATGAAGATGAATATGTTGGAGTAACTACTGGGTAATGTAAAATAAAGGTATAATTCATCCCGGCACACTTTACTATACTCTTGACAAATCTTCCAATTTATATGGGCCTAGAAAGCTAGAAAGCAAATTGCTCGTGTAATAAAAGGCATTAGAAATTCATTTCGGGCTGGATAATCTAAACAAAGCAATTTCTGATTAGCTAGTCAATTGTGCCATTAGTGATCCAGTTCCGCTAGTATTACAAAGATATATGACTAATTGTGAGCCTAACTGCACACTTATGTATGCAAGTAACGTATAATTATAGCAAATGGCTATTATTATTATTAGACCCTTTCTCATAATGCAGGGGAGCCTAATAATTATATTATTAACCCTATCGCATCGCCACTTTATGAACATAATCGAGTAAATGGAGTAAATGGGATATTATTATTACCTTTTCTGACTACGTATACATAGATGAGGTCTTGTATTGAAATGTATAATAGCTTTGCTCTTTCTATCATTATTACTTACCAACACACTTGCACGCATATCGGCATCCGTATAAAAATAACTTCCCCACCCGTAAACCGATTCTATGTTTACATTTTCAAAGGAACTTCCTTTTGAAAACCAAACATTATTATACGGCAGTAAGTAGTTCCCGGGTAGTTCACTACATGCATTTAGTAATACACAGTAAAATGCGTAGTTAATCTTTTCCGGCTCCCAATCTTATTTAAATCTACACAAAGCTCTATATGTGGTATGCATTGTATCCATAATTTATATGTTAAAGGCATGATGGGTTAGAATAGGGATGACACATCCATTCCACCCATGATGATAGAAAATTCTTATAAGATTGCATTTTGTCGGTAAACTCTTAGGATTTTACGAATGCCTAACCGAAAGGGAAGCCTTACGTAAGGAGATAAGAAAGGTAGATTACATTTTAGAAGATTGAGTATAAAGTTACATACGTAAGCTGGCAACATATTATTATTATCTATTGCTTACCGGAATTATCTGATGTAAATTGTTCTAGGCTCAAAAGACCTTCATATGCCTCTGCCGTAACGGATAAATTCTTACTTTTGGGATTTTTTGTATCGCAACAAAAACTAATCAAAAGTAAGATATTTATAATATGGTAAGTGATAAAGTGTCATTTTTTAATGGGTTTTAATGACCATCGTTGCTGTTAATGTACCTTAGTGTGTTTATATTTTAAAAATTAATTGTAATTTTGGGACACAAATCTAGATCTTTGTAGCGAATAAGCTCTCTACCGACAGAGTATGTCACCAATATGCAACCTTCATCAGATTTTGTTTAAAAATTAAAGAAGCTGAAACATGTTTCTGGAGGGGCCCTTTACCTGGTGATCCTGTCTACCTATGGCATTTATATCTACATATATCCTCACGATTGTAATTGCATAGCTTAATAGACTTCACAAGAATCAACTTTCTATTCTCTTTACTTACTACTGTATAATAAGAAAATGTAATCGGTTCACTGAACAAAGTTCCACGTTCCCAAGCGTTCCATTATTTCCTACTCTTCCGCATAGGTACCTACTCACGATACGTTCTTTCTTCTGGATTAAATAAGACTAAATCACAAAATCTATATTATTATTATTATAGAAAGAGCATTCTAGTGGTAGATATACTAGGTTATTTTGGCTTCTTTTTGTTCAAATCAAATCAAGGCTGACAAGTCTATTTTCAACTGAATGCTGAATCTGAAGGAATCAGACTGAAGTAAAGACTAGTGTATAAAGATACAGTAGAGATAAATCAGAAAACAAAATAAATAGACACCACGGCAGAGCAAGTCTGGCCAGGAATAGTATTTCACTGTTTACTAGACCCTGAATTCAATCAGTAGTGCATTATTACATAGAGATAAAAAATATTATTTTACTATCGTGACACACGATACGATACAAAAGCTAAGTCAAAGCCACTGTCGTAGACAAGAAAAATTATCAGATTTTCTTTTCATGTTGCTTTTTCGGTTATGTGTGAGATAAGATTTGTGGGAAAGGTAACATAATTGTAGTATAGGATTTCCTTATGTAACATTTGGTATTTATAATATATTTATAGGATTTCTTTGTTTGGATAATAATATTGTTTTGGGGGATATAGTATTGGATAACAGCCAAAAACAATGGAAGGCAAAATTCCTTATACACAATGCCTACTGTACTGATGGTGTGTGTTTTCATATTTATGTATGGTGCAATACCGTATTTCATTGAATAATTAACCTTATTCCAAATTAATTCCTCATGCAAGAATTGGTCACATACTACTAATTCAAAAAGACGATTTAAGCCTATATTTTCCACTATTCTGTATATTTTATGCCAATTATTGCTAATAACGTATTTAATACTGGTAATGAAGATAATAAACAAATTAATGTTATTAATACAGACCGAAAACTTCTAAGAAAAATTTATGGAATGGGAATATCCAATATTTTTTACTGACAATTCGGCTGGGGACAATTATTGACAGATTTTTCATCAAAAATTGTTATGAACATGTTATTTACCCAGAAAAAAGTAATTTGATAAATACGGTACATAATGTGAAAATTGTATGAACAGGCACATTACATATTATAGCTAAGGATAAACATACATTAGGATAAGATTATAAATGTCATAGTAGTAAAAGACTGACCAGAATGATACCGTCTTCTCCGGAGCTCTTTACAGTAGCACCAAACCATTGGTTAGATTTTTCATCGATTTGTTTCCCCTCGACCACATTGTTTCCTAAGGATTATAAATACATAATGATATAGTTTTAGTTAGTAGCATTACATAACATTACATTAGAGTAGATACTAGATACCAATAATATAAAGTATAAGAAATCCATCAATGTATGAGACTCAACTCCAAGTCATCTGTGATTTATGCCACGTAGTGCACAGGTTAGGGTTCTCGGGGAAGGCAACGAATAATGATGATTTTATATACATTATTTATGAATTACCCGAGAGAGACGCGTCATTTTTTGTCTCTCTTTTCTTTGCAGCCTCTATTCTACTCTACTCTATAGATCCAAAGCCAAACCACACCACTTCACTCAACTAAAGTCAAGTCGATGCAACACTCAAGAGATTCAAGACATTCTTGTTCCTCTAAATAGTCTTTGTTCTATTCCAGGTGCCATTCCATGAAATGCCATGCCACTCTACTCATAGGCTCCAGCATTACAAACATCCTCACTAACAATACCTTATACCATCATTTATATTTGAGTTATTATTATTGGGAAAAATATATACTAGTACATCAAACTGCAAGCATAGCTAAGTTTTATCGAGTTCGGAATACTATACACGTAATAAATACACATACTGATAGTTATATGGTTTATTTTATAGAGTTTTATACTATGAAGTTATTGACTTATGCTGTTGGGTCTCTTTGGTTGGAACTCTGGAAAACAAAAACGTTATAATCCACAATAGAATATTTTCGGAGCATTTAGAAAAATATTGGTAGAATGTTAAGCTTGTAACACCTTCATGTATTCAATCCGGCAGCACTTAAAATGTTCCCCGACAATTCCACTTCAATTTCATTGCTTGTCGATTTAAACATTTTCCTTACTAAGCATTATAACAGTTAATAAGAAAATACTGCCATAATGCTGGCAACTGTCAAACACACCATTATTACAGAAACATTGCACCTGAGTAAAAAGTACATTCATTACAATTGCTACATATAGGTACGCTTACATACTGGGGGTATAATAAATCAGAGCTTGCCGATATTGCTACTAGTACATCCTACAATTTTAAAATTGGCTACCATCGGCAATGCATTGCAAACACTACAGTTTGTTTAATCTTCTTTAGAATCTCGATACTATTTGCCTCAAATTTTACATTCAAGGCAAGTAAAGGTAGCTATACTTAGGATAGTTTCATATAATATAACTAAATGTGCTACTAAGATACAAAGAATTTCTATACGTATACATATACGTATAGAAAATAAGTTAGTAGGTACCTTGATTTGTTTGTTGTACAAATTGAATCACGAATAAAGTAATGCCCACAGTCAAATCACAGTAGTTAATAGATACGTGCAAACGAATTGCATCTACCATTTACAGGAGCTTTTGCGTAGTAGATTACTCAAGGTTAATCTTTAATAAACGCCAACTGTAAAAATTAGCATCTTTGTGCAGTCATTCCTTAGTTTATTGTATGCCGTAAGCAATACCGTCGCCGTAGTGTTCTTGCACTATACATATAGGCAGTATTACTCAAACATTGTTGTGTATTTGTGTAGGTATTGTAATAATATATGACCAAAGTTTTATCTTGTTAGCATTTCTTCAAAATATGGTGCTTAGAGCGCATTATTTGCATATACAGCAACTAAATAAATCATAACTTTCTTAATTATGCAGTACCTTTTTGATTGTGATGTCTATCTAATTAATATCTGAAGCCTCCCGGTCCCAGTAGCAAATAAAATATCCTTAATGAATTATTTAATGGAGGAACACAGGAATAATAATTAATTCAGATTTTCTTTTCCCCAATGAATCCCCATAGAAGTGGTGTATCTCCTGTTCTGTAGTTTAACGTTCAAAACCTTTCTAAAGTTAACATTCTCCTTTCATGCTTAAAATTTACATAAATATTGCGTCACAGTCACATGAAGTGTTTATTAATAAAATAAATATGCATCAGATAAACAAGCAGGAACTAAATTCTCATAAATATAAATACAAATCTATGAAAAATACAAGTGTAATAGTAAATGTAATGAAAAACACAAGTGTTATTTTGAATTGAATATATGTAGGCATGTAAAATTATTATACAGTCAGGTTACTCAGGTTTATGCGTTCAACGTAGCTGAAAAAAGCAGAAGTGAGCCAAACGCTTGTCATGGCACGTACGTCAGATTTAATGCTATAATCGTTAACTGAATTGAATTGACAATCAAACCAGGACATAAAAATAGTAATACGGGACTAGGTAGGTGGTACTGCAATGGTACGGTAGTACACACTGGATTGATTTCGGATTCTTATTATTGGTTTTATGTATTTAGGGGTTACTCCGCAGTAATACTGATACTTGGTTGACTTACAATTGCTGTGGCAGTATTTGGGGAGCTCAGCTAACGAAGAAGCAATCTTATCGACTCTACTTCTGCTGCTCCTTACAACTTTCCCTACCTAGGATTTATACGCTGCGTTGGTTACATTTCAGTAAGCGTTGACTGAAATTTTGGGTTGAATGCCATGCGATATGAGGCAATCGAGGGAAAACACATCATGTACTATGTATACGCAAATAATAGATATTTTAAGCTATATATGTCGCAGGCAAGCAGTACCACCATGAGCAATGGCCCATATACTTGGTATACTGAAAGAAGAAGCTGACATTCACCCAATCTATAGAGAATATTTCCAGGTTTTACAGTATTCATATACATAATACATACCTGTTACGATTTACGATTCAGGTTATTTACTTATTGTCATTTATTTAAATATTAAATGTGGCCTACTACAAAGGTCCCGTAAGCCCTGTAAAAATTCATTGACAATATTGCCTATAGACAGACACTATAATTTCAATTACATAAAATTAAGAAGAAAAGATGGTCTAAATTCCCTGTGCACGATGGTGCCTACGACCTATATATTCCTATCTTTGTGAACCCGTGAGTATATTGTGCCAGTTCCGGTATAAGTATAAATGTATCGGTAAAATTGAAAATGTATGATATAAGTACTTACAAACCTATAAGTAATATTGTGACTTGTTTGTGAGTGAGATCGAGATGAGTGCTCTGTTCTGTAGTAATAAGAAAGTTTTTCTTGTTGCAAGAAAGATTCTGTCTACTATACAGTACTGTACCTTACATAATATATGTATAGGTAGCTAATGTTATTATAGAAATACATAGTGATGTGAGATGGGATACACTGTGTGTAGAGTGACTTGTCTTTTTTCAACTCTATCTCAGTCTCCACTCCAGTAAACGAAAAGGCAAAGCAATGCCATGAACTCAAGAGTAAAGGTATTATATTATGAGGAGGAATAAAGACAGAGACTGAGAGTCAAAGATGCGGTAGTGTAGTAGTGTACATTGAGACTGTATTTTGTACCGTATGATTGTATGTATAGTATCTGTACATATTAGAAGAGTAGGGTTGATTTCTATTTATAGGTTTTGGAAAAGACATTTGTACAACATCAGCTATACGAGTGACTTGGGAGTTTTGTAGTCAAGTGTGGCAAAGAGCGTCTTGATCTCTTCTTCTGAGCTTCTCCTTCCCTGCCTTTCTTTCGCCTCCATCCCATCTTCTTCCTCATCCTCCATGAAACGAGTTTATTCTGAGAAGGAGAGAGTGAGTGTCTAATACACGATTTGTTGTGTTATGCTGTCTGTTCTTTACTTCTAATACATATGAGTCGTGTGATCATTTGCTTCTTCCTTGCCTTGCCTTGCCTCCAATACCTTCTCCTCATCTCATAACAAACTCCTCAGAGGAAGATGAAGAGAAGAAGCAAACAGTCGAGTCAAGTAAACGAAAAGAAAATAAGTACAGATTTTTAGTAGGCAAGCCAAAGTCAAGGCACCTACGGCGTACACGCTATTAAGAACCTATGTATGCATCTATGTGTATCTAATCATGGACTCTATGTAGGTATGCGTATGTAATGTAGTTGTATGTAGAAGAATTACACAACCATGTTCTTACATAAACTGCTGATATATGTATATTCGTCTAAAAAGTCGCCAATGTAATAAATAGTAATCCCCAAGAGTAAGAAATAAGTATATACGAAGCTCAAACGAAAATCCTATCAAGTTTTCAGAGTATACGGTTTTACATAAGCATCTAGGAAGATATACTTATTAAGTAACGCTAACAAGAAGATCATTATATAAGATCTAAGAAACAGACACACATATATTTATATTTAGTGTGTTCCTCTTCCTACAGAACATAATATATATGGATTCTTTATTCTAAATCTTACATACGCTCGCTTCACTTGACTTTTTCTACTTGTTTTATTGTTAGACTTGTCTAGTTAGAGTGTTTAGTATTTATTCAAGTTCTTCCTTTCAGTATGGAATAGTGCAATAAGATATACAGTTTTCTCACTCACTATGTTTTAATATTGGATATATAGGTACTAAATGACTACATGTCTTATGATAGCGATAGTGTGTGCGATAGATTGGTTTGACTTGGTAGTGTGAAGTAAAAGAGCTAAACTCAAAGAAAAAATAGTTTAAGAAGCAAATACTGTAGCTAAAAGAAAAATTAAAAGTTGAAGAAATATATATGTAGGTTGTAGTATAGTAAGTTTGAATACATCGATGCCTTTATGTTTCTAAGGCTAAGGTCCCTTACTTAGTATGATGTTAATTTATGTGTAACGATAATAATATGACTTTGAATGTGTTAGGAAGGAAGATGGAATGGACAGGACTAGGACGGGACGCACATGGCATGGGATAAATGAATAAATTGGATTTCTAAGGTTTCTTTGTTGCACTTGCCTTTAATGGAGCCAAAGACAAGGCACAACGAAATTTTTTGTTCTTTTTTGGATGGATAATATTATTATTATAAGTTGTATGCAGTATGTGTGTATAGAAGTATCAAATACCAAAGGGGATTTTCTAAACCTTATTCATTAAAGGACTCATTGTCAACCTACGATTAGGCATACATAGTTACTTCCAGAACACGTTTATTAGTATTATAGTAGTGTTTGTTAGGTAAGCATTTTTGTTTTTGACTTTTGTTAAACTTGCATGGTAAATGGGATACATTTTTCAGGGGACTTTCTTTATGTTGCCAGTTTTCCCTTGACAGACACATATCACATAAATTTCCAACTCAAAAAGGATAGGTCATAATTATTGAATCTCAATTGCAATACTGTAAAATCATTTAACGACTATAGAGTTGCATATTCTATGTTGTATGTACTACATACAATCCAAAGTTGACAGTGTATACTTGACTACGATAAGATGTAGTCATCTCATAGAATTATTAATAAAATACGAGTAAAATAGGAATGTTACAATTAAAATTTTCACTATCTAAAGCATAAATAAATTATAAAGTACAAAATGGGAAAAGGGAGAATTGATGGTCCTTGCTCCACTTGGAAAGAAACAGTTGGTAGTAGACAACCAAATATGGATATACTGTGACGGAATCCTTTAAAATTCCCTGAAAGTTAATTGGAACAGTATTAAATAGTACGTATATGAATATTCTTTCATATGTGGGGATGGGATGGGCAAGTGTCTTTTTCATCTGTACTGTTAGAAACTCAAAGTGATGCATGGTGCACTTTTATGGTAGGGACCTATCCTTTATCGAGGGAACGAAATAAAAAGGGTCTCTTTGTATATTGTATAAACTTCAAGGACTATGGATGGATAATGATCCTTGTTCTGGTCCTGGTCTGGCCTGGGTTGGTCTTGCCTGGTATGCATGGTACGTGCTGACTGTATTCACTTCACATAACATACTCTTTAATAGAACACATGCTAACAAGTGATGTGAAGATTTAGTGAAGGCTGTGTCATTAATTCTAATTCTAAATACAAACGGAGAGAAGAGAGAACATTTAATTTATGTAGTATACGGTAATGATATGATAATATGCAGGTAATTTAACTTTTATTGTTTAGTAGAGCCTTTAGGGTTAATTTGATTCAATAATCATACTTAGTAAATATGACATAAATAATTCATTTAAACTGTTTGTTGTTCATTAAAGTTTCAAACTTTCTTAATACTTATCTCATAAGATGTATTTAGAATTTTCCATATCAGTTCACGGAATACGCAAATCAACAACTTTCTATTTTTCATCCCTATTTTTACATACATTTTATTTATTTAGGGTCCCAGTCCCCAGCGAGTTTGATAAGTATTTACGCGTAGCGTAACTGTTGTAGTCATTATATTACTCACACGATGAGCTGAGTTCATCATCACAAACATCATCTACACAGTATACCTAAATACCTATATGCTAACTTTTGCTTCATACACAGTGTTGTACGAGTGTAGTGTGTATTCATACATTAGGTATTTATGTAGGAACATAAGGGATGTATTATGTATATTTTTTTCATTTCTCCGAGTAAACTTAGAAATCTCGCTACACGTACAAATCTTGGCATATGCACATCAGATGTACTCTAGAAAACTGAAGCATGTTCTGTCATGGGTCTTTCCAAGTAAAAACAGGGTAACCGAAAACGTGAGTCGAAATCCAGCCTTCTTAGGAAAAAAGTAGGAAATGTGTCAAATATCCAGGCTTGTACCTCAACAATGTCATCTCAAATACCTAATTGAAATACCTCACACTCTGATTTCAAAAATCTCCGTCCTCCATTCCATCCCCGCACATGTCACAAAACGAGGAAAAATAAGAAACATTATGCATACGGCTAAACTTTTTTAGAAACAGCATATGGTTCCGCTTTATGAACAGGTAAAAAGTATATTGACATTGTGGACTTCCATATTTGAAATATTACTTTCTTAAAAGTCCATATCGTAAAAATATCTGTCGAAATTTTAAGAGGATTTATCTGCACTTAAAATTGTATTTTTAAACTAACTCTTTTTACGTAGATATGGCATTGCATCATGGTTTGCTTAGATCAACATACTTTAACTGTGTATTAGACGATAGATTCTATATTATTGTAATTTGCACATATCTGTATTTCTTATCTACTGATAGATTTCTATATACAGAGACATAGTTGAAGTTGAGAGAGGTTTGGACTAAAAGAAAGACGGATATGTATAATGTATGGGGATGCCTTAACCGATGGTGGACTGAAGTTGAATGGAAAGTGGACTGGAATGTGGGATTCGGTTAGAAGACAGAGAGCAAGAAAAAAAAATGCATCTCAATGAACAGTCTACTTATACCCAAAATATAATACCATTCTAAATATATACAGTATAAATATGTAAAACCACGGTAAAACTTAAATATAACACTATGTGCATTATAAACCATACCAATATGTCTACTATACTGTAGCAGGAATGTGTTCTTGTAGTAAAAATTGAATGAATTTGTTTGTATACATATATATACATATACTTAGGTATGTGCACCGAAAATACTAAAAGTGCGATGTACCACTGTGCTTATTATACAAAGTGAGAACTTACATAACATGGTTCTACAAAACAATGTTATGCAAAATGTGTACCACAGATGCATCAAAGTGAACAGATTTGAATGAATTTAATTCTACCTTTATGTATTATACTAATAGATAATTCATAGATACGAGTAGTATCGCATAAGTACATAAACTTACTGTAGGTTCATAATATAGTAGGTATAGATGCATAAGAATGATTCAAGGCTTCACGGGCTAAGGTGTTATATTAAAAATTCGATGTTATTTACACACTACAATCTAAAAATGTACATATACACATACAAGGCTGCATCTTCAAATCACAACTCATGTATTCTAGGTACTTATGCAATACTCATCTTGAGAGTTGAAGAAGCAGAAGAGGTGACACAGTAGACGACGTTAACAAAGTAGTGCTTGGAAGCAAAGTAGGTATGTGCATATCGTTAAGGAAGGGAAAGGAAATGTACGTGACGCATATAACACAGGAGTGTCTAATATGAGTTCATAGGTTAGATATACAGAGTTTTATAGTACTTATACCATAACTACAAAAAGTAAGAGTAATAATATAGTAAATTTGGGGATACGTACCTCCTCTGTCAAAAGGAACCGGCTGACAAGTATCCGCAGCTTCACAACTGCAACGGAAGACGGCACCCGCCTTTCTTATACCCGGTTGTCTCGTGTCAGCAGCCGGTGCTCCAACCAAAAGCCTATTTCATGAAATGATAAAGTATAATATATACATAACACTTTTCCAGATCTCCAAATTCTATTAGTACCTAACCTACACCTTACTATGGCGAAATGGAACTTAGTACGCATTACCTACGTAACAGATAGGAGTGAAATACTTGAAAAGGTAGTAGATTAAGTAATAATGTCACCACGCAAATGTCGTGAAATGGAACGAGGTACCTTCTGTGCAAATCATACATTATTTAGGTGGGTGTCTAAAAGTAGGTATAAAACCTTAGTAGGTTGCAATTACTGTGAATAAAACATATCTACTACAGATACACCTAGACCTCAGCATCCAGTACATATGTATAAGGTTACAATATTATTCTTGGACAGGTATACTATATGTAGTACATAATCTAATTTGCATAAATTTGGTCCTGTTGGCTTCTCCTCTGATCTATTTTACATATCTTTCGGAATTAGAAAGGAATTGGAACGTGGAGTGGAAGGAAGTCTGTCAGGAGCTTGTAAAGTAATAATAATTGGCAAAGGTAAGGAAAGGAAAGGCGAAGCAGCTTGAATGATTTTCCTAAAACATTGTATCTGTAGTAGGGAATTGGAATTTGGAATATAGAGCATCCGTGTTAAGGTACAGATATATGGAGCATACATTCATAGTAGACTGTAGTCTGTGTGTCAGTAGATGATTGAATTGAAGTGTGTTACTATGATCATGATCTCTCTCAGTTCGGTTGAATGGTGAAGTATAAAGGGAGAAACCAAAGGGACTAACCATGAGACGTTTGAGTCTTTGTGTTGTGCTACAGAGAATCCGAACATACTTCCGGAAGGACCGCGATGTGTTATTACACTGTTCACGTCTACGTTGAATCCGTGCACGAAAGACACTAAGAGCATCATCAGGATCACGCTCCTGGAAAGATGCACGAGACTTTCCATCATCACAAACTGGAGGAGAGCCGGCGGCGGCATTCCTCCTTTCCCACTTTTACTCATTCTTCTTCAGTTGAGAGCTGAGGTTGATGTGATCTGTTGTGATGTGATGTGCAGCACAGTGCACTCGTTTGATTTGATCTGGTTTGATAAGATGATATATGAGTGAGTGACTCTTTCTCTGTTCTGATTTCTGATATATCAATGTCGTGTTCTTGTCTCTCCTGTCGTATTATAAATATTAGAAAGAGAATCGGAACACAGAGTGTCTCAAATACTAAACTATATAGCTATACAGATAAATATAACTCCTAACAGTAAACTAGGAGATGCGCTCTTGATTTTCGACAAAAATTCTTCACCGAATTTCTCAGCTTCGGTTTTTTCGTGGGTGGACTGGATTGGATTGGCTTGGTCTGGCGTGGCTCTGTGTATCGTCACTTCTTTTGGTGTGGTTTACTTTGCCTACACACCATACATATACATTCACTCCACTCTACTCACCTCACAACTTTTACAACCGTGGCTTGACTTGGCTTCACTTCACTTGGTCCACATTATATATCATATTACCAGCATTAATATGTATACCGAAACTTTTGTACAAGATAAAAATGGTCAAAAAGTCATCTATGACATCTTAACCTACCTTTGCATTGCTAAAAGTTGCTAGCTGCTTATAAAAGTTAACCGCTATATTGTTATATGATAATACTGTAACATATGCATGCAAGAAGGACAGTTATGATGTGATCTCTTTTTAGAATGGACAAACAAGTTGAAATATAAGGTCTGTTGTAAACAAATGCTCGTACAGTCCCACACTAGAATTTCATCTCTTCTCTTGTTGTTTTGACTTTAGTTGAGTGCATTACATTTACTCCTCTCGAGTGCCCTAACCCTTAGTATGTACATCTGTAGTGAAAAACGTAAAATGTACGTGCATATTATTTATTGTAACACGTTGTACTGTAAAAAAGCTCACACTCGTAAGGATTTGCTTAAACTTTCCTTAGCACTCCAATATTTTACATATTTAATACTTACGGTAGTTTATCTCACGTTACGTTAGCTAACGTTAATTTCTAAGTTACATAAAGTACAACAAGTAGTAGAAACGCATAACATTCTTATCTAGCAGTTATAATATTAAAGTTATAAGTACACGAAGTACACTGATTGGAAACACAACCAAAAGGTGAGTCAAGGCAATGTGTAAATAGTATGCAGTAGAATTGAACTGATTGCAAATCAACATCAACTATCAACTTGCCTCACAGCATTCAACACAACTTAAGTCAACACATATACTGTACTTAGGTAATATTATTAATAATACTAAAGCTAGCTAAGGTCTCAATTGCTAACAAGAACGGTAAACACAACAGTGGTGGACTGGATTTGGAGTAACAAAACAAAGCGAAAGAAATGTGGACTGATTCTGGAACCGGGTATACTACCTATATAGTATAGTGTGTATAAGTGATACAGTAAACAGTACAATGGGTACACAATAAGGAACACAAGACAACAAATAAGGATGAGATGAAAAGAATGAATCTGTGAGGATTGGAGATCAATTCAGTTTTCCTCACTTGAAATCAGTTTGATCCTTCTTAGAGTTAGCGTTAGCGTTATGTTATCCCATGTATGAAGGTTTTGGTTTGTGTCTTGGCTTTGTGTCTTACGACTTTAGGTGTAGTGTAAAAGTGTAAAGTAAGCGTAGGGTGTAGTGTAGGTGAATAAGCTCTATATAGACAGAGTGAACAAGTTTAGTATAAACTACACGGACTTGGCAAGAGCCAAAGGGAGACTGGTGATGAGAAGAGTTGCAGCAGGTTCTGTCTGTGTTGGTTGCTTTTCCTTTTCTTCCTTCATCGTTCTTCGTCTATTCTATAATAGTTACCTACTTTAGTTTACTTGGCTTGGCTAACTACAAACTCCCACTCCACATACATACATGTCTTACACTCTGTTCTATGTATGTAGTTGTAGTATGTAGTAGTAGTATCTATCGTATCGTATGTGAATGTGAATGTGAGTGAACAAGGACTACTACTATACATTTGGCTCACTGACGAGAAGAGAGAATCACATTCACATTACTATAACAGAAGAGGTACAAACACTAAACACATTAGTTCACTTCAGTTCAGTCAGTCAAGTCAACTCAACTCAACTCAAGTCAGTTCACTAGACGATGATACGATGATACTGTGTAGAAGAAAGAGGTAGACAAACGAATATTATAAGCTAAAGCTCATTCATCCCACTAATAGCTATATAACATCTTATGATTATAAAGTAGGTAACATATACAGATATGTAGAGCTACTAGCTAAAAAGCTATAAGCTTTGGAAATACGTACATACATATATACATCCTTCCTTGTTGAGGTAAGCTCTAAGTTGGAAGCTAACCCGGGTGATCCGATGGTGATATAATACGTTTCCTAGTTAGTAACAGATAAGCTATGCATTTTATGTATGTGAATGTGGAATAGATAGGCTTAAACTTAAACTAGGAACTGGGACTTCACTCAATTCACTCCATTTCACTTCCCTCCCGCACTAACTCACTAACTTTCAACATTTCTGCTTCTTTTATACACAAGGCAGGCAAGGGCCGGGTTAGATTAGCTTTGGCTTCAACTTCGTTAGCCCATGCCAGTCAATATAAACCTCCTAACTACCATTTCTTCAAACTCCAGCCAAACAAAAATGAACCGACCTTCCTTCACTTGAGGGTTGGATTAGGCAAAGCTTTACTTGACTCACTTATAACCTCAATGACTTCAAATTATATAAAACTCTGTTATGCTCACTAAAACTAAAGAAACTGCTTCTGTAAATATTTAAATTTACTATATCCTAGTCCTAGTATGTAGTAGTCAGCTTACTTCAATCGTTAAAAAATTAGCCACTGTATTAAATATAGAATTATATGTAACTGGCACAAATAGATCATCGGAAGATATACAGCTTTTACATAACTGGAACACTATTTAACTATACTATTGTACAGTATCAACAATATATGAGTTGTATAATATTGTTAGGCTTGGCTAGCTTTTATTACTAGTTCAGTCAGAGTCACAGTGAGACTTTTCGCATCTTCTTCCGTAAAGATAAAGCTATAGCACTACTAAACTAGATGTTTATATACAAAGCATACACAAACTGTGATGTTAAAACTGGGTAACTAAAACTAAACTATGTAAATGGATGAATATTCTAAATACATGCAAGTAGAACTAAACATCTTAAGGGTATACGTATGTGTAGCAGCTCGATTCGTTAGTTTAGTTATACATACATATTTACTTTATAGTTACATGCAATGTTGGCTTATATCGCATAAATTCGGTTATTTCCCGGAGCATCCATCCATCCGTCCAAGTCTTCTATCCTTGCCAAGAAAATAGCTTCAACCGGAAGTGTACACACCCAAAAACAACAACCAATAACTGAAAATATGATTACCATACTATAGAGTTTTATTATATTTCCAGTTTTCACGAACATCCTAAGCTTCTATATGCAAAATCCTCAAAAGACGACGTAGCTATAGGTAGCAGAGCAGATATTTAGAAAGATTGTAGCCAGAGGATGATGTTTTGCTTGCATTATGTAACAACCTAGCTTATCTACAGTAGCTTTTTAAATTAATCCCCTAGCTTATCACATAGTTTATAGTTTTATCTGTACAAAACAACTCTTATACTTTAGCACTACTATACAACCAGAACTTGTGATAAGCCTAAGGTGCACAAACCGTCTAATTTCCCTTGATAACTTATGCAAATCAATTCTTTCTAGACATATTTAACTTATACATCCTCCAGCATCAAAGCAAATGTACTCATAAATATATAAAAATGGAATCACTAAGTGTACTCTGTTGTACGCACATGTAGCAAGTACCTTTATTTCGAATTGCATCCTACGATCCTACATACGTACATATTTATGAAAACGAACTTCCGCTGCGCTGTTGTCTTATGCAGTAGGTACGTTTATGTTTACATACAAAATATTTATAATTGTATATCTGAATCCACTCAAGCTTTGATCGTATACATATAATTTATTATTACATGAAGATATTAGAATGTGCTATACTTTTGGGTATGCAATAATAAATGAGTCGTAATTCCT
>JAQFYC010004095.1:0-18329 GCA_034694165.1 Tomocerus mixtus | reverse complement strand
ACAACAAAGTGGAAATGAAACCTTCACATAAAATATTGAGCGACTGTAATAAACTGTAACGCCGATAATAAAATAAAATGTTAAAATTAGCAATCATTTATATGTCTGTACATTAGGTAAAGTAGTCGTGACGCTACATGTCACAATTATAGCTAGATTTCAGAATTTAAGGTTAACCCCTAAGATTTTAAGAAGATAATGGATGTTAACTAGGTTTAGTAAGTAGACCATTAAAACCATAAAAAGGCCATTAAAAGAGTGCTCTACATGACTAAATATGTCTGTATTATATTGTTCCACAATTTTGTGTACCTTTTTAATAGTCCTTGTGCATTTTCCTATTTAATATTCAATTATATTAAAGACACAATCACAGGATAGGCAAAAATATTATAAACTGTTCTTAAATAGATCAAAAATTCCCTATAAGTCGAACTAAAAAATTAGGAAAACATCTTTCTTAGTGGATTTTTCCATTGATAAAATTTCTTTATATCCATTTCACCTTTTCAGTAATCTTTTACATGTAAACCAAGCAGACGCTATAAAATTCCGTTATATTTACCAGGATACTTATACTAGAGGAATGCACTTTACCAGTTTTATAGTATTATCCACACCCTTCATACTATAATGAAGTTTACATTTAAGTTTAAGTCAGTTTACATTTTACATTTAACTGTAGTTATTGGTATTTACTGCTGGAACGTTAAAAGTGCTCTTTTAGAGTCTCCGAGTCAATATAATTTTACGTGAGCATTATTTAAATAGCTAAAAGGCATTCGTCGACTTGAGTATGTATTTATGTGCATAATATATAGATTAAGGTAGAGATTTAATAGAATTGCACAAGTGCACTGCAATGCCAAGCCAAGATAAAAAGAGGAGAGAAGGGCATCGAATCCTCATGTTAATGTAAATATATAAAAGTAGAAATAGAGAAGTACAAGAGATAGGAGGAGAAGGAGGAAGATGGATTTCATTTCTTGCCTCTTCATTGCAGCAGATCCTCGCCTTCGTCGAATACTAAAATAAATGTTCCATACAAATAACCACCTTCACTTTATAACCATTTACTTAGGGCTCCACTGTATTTAAAGAGAACCTGATCTGATCTTCATCCAATAGTACACAACATCCTGTACAACATAACCGACTTTAAGGGTAGGTTTCCATATATACATAAATACTACAATTCCACACACTGGACATCTTTTTGTATGTATTACAATATCTTGTGGAGATGTTGAGGAATAGAATTCATACATCAAATGCGTATGAACCCATTGTGGAATTTGATTTTTACTAACTCAGAAATTTTGAAGTGTGTATGTGTCAATGGCAAACATTACCACCAGGCTCTATATTTTTCTAAAATCATTTCGTGGCAAGTGAAGCATTTATCCTGAGATAGTATATCACAAAATTCACAAAATGATATTCCGTGAAATTATATGTACAATAAATTAAATAAACCGACCCCGGTGTCCATATGTACCGCCAGAGGACATAAAATGGCATATTCTCACATTGCCCCATGCATGGGGTAAATTGAAATTCATATTTGAATTCCTTACATCAACACCTTTAATACGATATCCCACTTGCCATATCTTTTTAATTAAAAAATAAGTGGGCGTGGCCATAACTCCATGGGGGTGAGGCCGATTTGGCTCAAAAACACTGACGATGTTACTTTTTACCTCCTCTTTCGAATTCTGTCTTCAGAATTCAGAATTCAAAAAAGTTGCTCCGTTCTAAAGTTAGAGCGTGGACATCCGGACACACAGACACACACTTCCAGACAGACATGCTGATATGATAATATACCTGGCGATACATAATAAACCATTGCAAAACGGATGTAAATGAGGTGTCTATATTATATATGTCACTAAAGTACCAGTTTATTTGGTGAATGTAGTTTAAATGTTACATGGTTATATCATAGCATGTACCTTGAGGTACTATGTGCCGTTGACCTATATATATTTATTCCTATATATAGATGTATTTTAGCTCTAATGTAAAGGATAATAGTTTTCGTAGCTGTAATAATGTAACGTAATATTTGTAATATCAAAAGGAGGATAAGAAGACATAAGAAAGGGGGACAGGTGGAAGGCAGGGGATGAGTGGAGTGGATTGGAAAATGTTAATAAATGCATTCTTTCCCCTTGAATTCCCGTTTATCTATTCTGTCCACATTTCTATTTCCCTTATTTATACTTTCGGAAGGAGATTCCTCTTCTTCTTTTTACTCCACGAATGCAATACTGCAACAAATGTCACACTATCTAACAGAATGCTTCTCATGTACAATAAATGTACAGGAATAGATAAGAGACAGACATTGACACGCAATGTATATACGAAGTAATGTATGTACTTCTGGTATCTATATCTCTAGTATACAGATATGTAAGTAAAAGTATTGAATGCCATAAGATTGCATTAAAGCGATGCATTTGGCAATTTAGTGTCGTTTCTTGGTTTGGTTTGGGTTATAGGTTTGCATTATATTTTATAAGACGCACTGACTACTTATACCAAGCTGAAGATGATATTTAGGGGTGTGTACTTATACTTACTTAAAACTCACTTCTAATCTTTCTTTATAGTAATTTTATAGCGGGGGTCAGAAAATGATGAACATTAAGAGGATTAGCAGCGGAAGAAATAGAATATCTTTTGTAATACAGAGAACTACGGAAAAGAATCGTTCAATTCGAAACTGATATTATTGTAAAAAGCGAGGAGGAGAGGGAGGGTTCCAAACTAAACGAGGAACACATTAAATTACAACAGATTCCTTCTCTTTAGATCGTTTTTTTTGGGCAAAAGGCCAACTGATTCCAAATACGAAATTATTTCTCAAACTTTTCTGCCCTTTAATTTATTCCTATTCTTTGTTCTGCATTTGAACGAATAAACCGAATAAACGGGGTTTTATAAATTATTAAGTAGCGGAAGCTTGTTTGTAGAAATATTTTGTCTGTCTGTCTGTCTACTGTCACTTTCATAATGAATGTATTTTGTGTACCTATTCACAAATTCAAATTGAAATGTACAATTGAAAAATTTACCTAATAAATGACCCAGATTTGAGATTGGTAATCTATTGATGAGTTTCTATGCAAGTAGATGTTGTCTTTACATTTACTTGGCTAGTTTAGATTTCCTATCTACTTACTATTTTTATTTACCATATTAAATTGAATGAATGAGAAAACAAAAACTAATCTAAAATCTGCAGAAAATTTATGTCTAAGAAAGTTACAATCTTCTATGCAGGCCTCCAAGGTAGTAAATCTCAAAATATGTCATTATGTTGTGAAACGCTCTAATTCTTTAATGGCTTTTTTGCTTTTCGCATAATTCTCTCATTAGTCAGCAAGCGTGTAATATAGTAGTAGAATGTAAGCACAAACATGTGTACAATAAACATTACTTACTGCGAACAGTATACTTAATCATTAAACAACTGATAGACATTTCCCTTTAAATTAAAACTAAAGCTACATATATATAACTAGTAATATACATATACACATAATTTGGCTTACAAATACATATGAGCATATTTATCTCTTAAAATTCAAAGCGTCTCTACAAATAAAAAACCTCGGAACAACATTGTTGATAAACTTCCATTGCATTAGCTCCCTACCTAACCTAATCTTAATGTCGACTTACTTTCTTTGGATTCTCTGTCTTAGTCTCCTGCAGTATAATGCATAACGATCTATGCAAAATAATAAATAAACCATTTTTATCTCCTAAAGAGACTGACTTGACTTGACTTGGCTTCGATTCGGTATTCTTACCAATTCCGCAGAAACAATTGCCAAGCATGTAAAAATGTTTTAAGTAAACATATTCATCATTTTGATGGATAGCATATCGAAAGAGAGATGTTCGTTGTGGGGTGGAAGAAAAAAGGAATGGAATATTATGCCAAGGTCACTGTCACAAAAAAAGTTTTACAGGACTAAGGCTATCAGATTTATTACCAAAGAAGAATCGGGACATATTATGTTCACTAGCTGATTAAGATTTCGAAACATTTGGCCCATTGTAACATTGTATTTTTCATAAGAATCTATCTAATATTTTTGCGACATTTTTTGACTAAGAATGAAATTAACAGCTGTAAATATTCCTATTCTTAGACGCATATAAAATAAAAATTCATCCAGAAATGTGCAAAAGTGCAAAACATTTTTTTAGAATGAAAATACCGGAAACAGCGTTTTATTTACATAAATCAACCAAACAAAAAATTCCAGTCCAGCATTTGTTATCCGCATCCAGAATATTACTATTTCATTATGTCACTCATATCTCATTCTAATAACAAATGTTGTATTCAGAATACTTTATTGAGGAGCCTGCCTCCTATATGCAAATGGTTTGTCTGTCTGTCTGGACGTACGTCCGATTGCGGTGTAACTCAAAAACGGTTTGCGATATCACTTTCAAATTTTCAGTGTAGCCTATTAAGGTTCCTCCGGTGACACCATTGAAATTTGGGGTCAATCAGACCCACCCCCCAGGAGTTATGACCCCGCCCCCCATATTTTGAAATTGCAACATATGGCAAATGAGGTATCGTTCGAAAGCTTATGACCTCAGCAATCCACTCATGTAACAATGAGGTCAATCGGTCGACGGGTTACCGACTTAGGTCAGTTTAAAACACAGCATATCCTTTATGTAAATGGTGTGTCTGTCTGTCGTCTGTCCGTCTGCCATTGATTATCAATGATGATCACAATGAATATCAATGATCATCACAATGATTTTTACAATTAGCAAGCTCCTCGTTTACAACGTTTACCACGGTTTATTATAACATGCAGACGCTTTTAACAATTATGTACAGGCAGGTTCAGGGGGTCAACAGATTTTATTTTGTCATTATGAGCAGAGATTGCAATTGACCAAGCATTTCTTGGTAGTAATCGAATATCCGCTCATATCTGACTGCCCTTATTGGCCCTACCTTAATTCCATACCCTCTGAGAGCCTTCAGCTGCTTTCGAGTTAATTGGTTGCACCTTACAGATTCTGATTTCATGTTTATCAACAGATCATTCGAAAATTGCCAAGGAATAGCAAATCCGATTAACATTATAGTTAGAACAAGCAAACAAACTATTGCTATGAGCATAAACATTATAAATATATCAATTGTGGCGATTTCGTGTAACCGAATGGAGCAAAAACTCCCGATGAGTGCAAATGAGGACATTAGGAGGATGTAGATTGGTAGAAACTGTGGAATGAAGCTTTCGTTGAATATTTTGTTCAATATCCACAATTTTTTGTAGGCCAGAATTTGATTATTTAGGCTGCTTTCGTTGCGACTGCAAATTATTATAACCGTCATTTAAAGTTAGTTATTTAATTCAGGCCTCAAAAAAAATTTCTTCCAAGAATCCTGAAAGCAGACTTTCACCAAATACCCCGCCCCCCACTTTCTACTTTCACCACTTTCTCCATTTGGTTAAATGGAGAAAGTATAAAAGTTTCTCGATTTCCAAGCGTAGCCCCACCCACATTCCAAATTTCCAAGAATCCTAGATGCCCAGATGCCAACTTTTTTAGAGCCCTGATTTAATTTTAGTTCGGTTCCAAGACTAAATGAGGATCCGTTTAATTTACAGTAAGGGCAATTAATAATTATTTGAATATAACCCTCGTGTATTATTACATTTCCGGTGCTGCATTTGGATAAAAAATGTACCTGATGTATTGTATAGAATTGTAATTCCGGAGAATGTAGAGTAGTATCCAAGTATAGACATTTACCACTACGAATATCCCACACATGTATGTGCCAACTTGAATCAGCAGGAGAAGGGATGTCAGCAATCTGTTGTCATAATATGGAGACACGAGAAAAGACAATTGATGTCGCCCTTCAGGTATGCTTAGTATTGTTGTAATGACAAAGAAGACTCCATTCAAATACGGAACGAGAATTATGGATATCAGTGTTTCCAGTTTGCTTGACTTTTGTCTTTCACGATTGCCTAGAATTTAAAACAATAATTATTAAGTAGCGGAAGCTACTTTATACGATCACGTTGCCTGGGCGTCTGTCTGTCCGTCCGTCCGTAAACACGATAACTTTTGAACGGATTAAGATAAACCGTTCCAACTCAGTATACGTCCTTTGTGGGACGAGAGGACGACACCCTGCTAATATGAGGTCAATCGGTCAAAGGGTCACTGAGTTAGGTCAATTTGAAGTATATATGGATGCTAGTAACTTTTAAACCGTTCAACCTTTTTGAATTGTGTTAACGGAATTCAATTCAGGAATAAATTTTACTTTCTCACAATGCCCCAAGTCATTGGGGCAACGTGAGATTTGACCAAAAACGGACTGTTTTATGTGGGGTGGTGTGAGATTTGACCCAAAACGGATCTGTCCACTGTTAACAGTTTGCACATTCCGCTACTTTTTTATATACAGTTTTGCAATGTTTTATTATCATGTTATTATGAAGTGAGACGGATATAAGGGAGAGATACACAAATCATTTTTGCGCAATCCCGGCAAATGTTCAGCTTATTCAAATTCTATTCCATTTATTTTTAATCCTTCATCATTTTTTGGGAGTCGTTAGGTTTTAGTACAAAATCTAAGGTTGGGCTTACTGTTACAAGTACAAACCAATGGAGACCTTTAGTGTCTTACCTTTACTGATTACAGAAATTGATTGGAGACAATTCAACATTATGTTCAGTTCTTCCTTTTTCAATAGAACAGTCGTTAGGAAAAGGATGATTGCAGCAGGACCAATGACCCAGAGGATAACTACGAGGATTCCTTTGCCCACTTGATCACTGTTTGCTATTTCTGCATGTAATTGGAATATTTCGTAAAATAAAAGTAGGAAGGAGATTACTAAGAGAGATTTGATCGTGTTCTGTGATCTGGCCACAGAAAATGTATTAGCGGAATTGTCCCAAGATAACGGAAGTAGTCCTACCCGGTGACCCACGTTTACGTAGTACCCAATCCAAGAGAAATTATTTTCTCCGTTTAAAAATTCTAAAGTTGTTTTGGTAATTGAATTAGCCTGGTTTATCAATTTCGTTAACAAAGAATTAAATGCTGAATCGCCAAATATTGTTCGTATTTGGCGAAGATATTCCATTTTGCAAATCGTGTGCCTCTTACGTCCTTCTTGCACCTTTCAACGTGAGTTTAGAATTAATTTGGTGTTCCGATTCTTCCCCACTGTGGGCCCCAGTCAGATATCGATTAATAACTGGCCTAGTATGATATAGATCATTATTCCTGTGAAAATATGTTAAAGAAATCATCTGCTTATATATTATTTCATGTGTTCTCGTTCATGGTTACTTTCCATTCGAAGTAAATAATACCGTAAAACTTAACGACGTCCCTGGGACTCATTTTCTATAATTATGCCCGTAGCAGGGAATAAGGATAATCAGGCATTAACGTTAATGCCTAGACAATAAGCATAATTTTCCCCAAATAACAGTTTTTGGCCATACAAATTAGTATTGAACATAAAATTTTCTTAATATTGAATTTATCAGTCTGATAAATCAGAAACCGGTTCCGCCGGTTTCTGTCTGTTCTTCCGCCAATTCGATTTTACCCATTCATCATTAATTCATTTTAGAAAAGAAATGTTCACTAAATTGTTTATTTAATGTTATGTTGGAGTCAATTTGAAATAATTTTCGGGAGAGGGACTCAATTATATTTTCACGGTCTTAATTTTGTGCGATGTTCTAGGCTTTAGCACAAAAGAGTTTATAAATAATATTTATCACCTCTGAAGTTTAGTGGGAATTAAATTGAACAACACAGGCTATCTATTAATTCGTCATGCTCGCTTAGTACTATGTATATAACGAATACAACTAAATAATGCATTCTTGTATAATATCAATCGTAAGTGGCATGGCAGTCACACTAAAACTCCTCCAAGGCCCACATCCCCAACAAAAATTGACGAAAACTTGTACGCAGCTATCGTAATTTATAAATTGTAACATATTCTAACCTCATTTTAAATAGACTAAGAGAGTTAAAAGGAGGAGCTTGCCTCCTCTATGCAAATGGTTTGTCTGTCTGTCTGTCTGTCCGTCCGATTGCGGTGTAACTCAAAAATGGTTTGCGATATCACTTTCAAATTTTCAGGGTAGCCTTAGTAGCCTATTAAGGTTCCTCCGGTGACACCATTGAAATTTGGGGTCAATCAGACCCACCCCCCAGGAGTTATGACCCCGCCCCCCATATTTTGAAATTGCAACATATGGCAAATGAGGTATCGTTCGAAAGATTATGACCTCAGAAATCCACTCATGTAACAATGAGGTCAATCGGTTGATGGGTTACCGACTTAGGTCAGTTTAAAACACAGCATATCCTTTATGTAAATGGTGTGTCTGTTTGTCGTCTGTCTGTCCGTCTGCCATTGATTATCAATGATCATCACAATGATTTTTACAATTAGCAATCTCCTCGTTTACAACGTTTACCATGGTTTATTCTAAATGAAAAGCTGTGTTGGGTATATTTCAATGTACGTAGATAAAAAGCTTCAAACTTCAATTACTATAAAGGTGCAATTTTTAAAAAGTTAGATGTTATTCAATTTTTGTAATTGAGACAATATTAACCTGGCAGACTTACACAGAACAAAATCGACAGAAAGCTACTCTTTATATATTTAACTTGGTATCCTGTAACTTATTTATCATTGTCCCAAACCAAACCATATCATTCAGCTTATTTACATGCGTTTCAGCATCAATGTACTTACAAATCCCTTTACATGTTGAAGTAATTATGTAAATCTTACAGGGACTAAAATGTTCTTTTAATAGATTATCCCACCAAAGTAAAACTTAGGCCATAAATTAAAGAGAGGACACAGCAGTGTCGCTCCGTTGACATCTGACACGCTTTAATTTATTTACTGAGATACGCCAAGTACAAGTACAAGTGAAATTGCCAAAGCAGCCTTACACAACGCAGTGCAAAGTAAGAAGGGAATCTCTTGTATGTTTTATTAGTAAGTAGATTAAAGTGGGTAGTTTATGTCTTTAATGTCATGTCATCATGTCACACATGGATTCAACCGAACCGAATCAAAACAAACCCAAACACAAACACAAGATTCTGTCTTGTCCCTTATAACGCCAGTCTTTCTTGACAGTTTATAAAATTAATTAATGCTAGACTCAATTACATAACATGGTAGCAATATCCTTCAAAGTAGCTTTACTAAAGATACTTTAAGGAATTCAGGGCTTAATTATGCATACATTGTTGCGTTATCGTTCCTTAGCTAAGATAATGATGAATCTTTCACAATTTATGGGAATAAGTAATTCTGCAAAAATTCCATATGTCACCGTTCCCGTACTTTCTAAGTATCAAGCTTTGGACTGTGGATGATGTAATAAAGGAACGGTAAATGACTGCTTACATTGCCTACATTTTACGTAGTACGTGATTCCAATAAGAATTTATTTAATATGACATACTATTTATATGTATAATATAATATGCAAATCCTAAGTAAATGTGGGAAAATTCCAAGGAATGTAAAACACCAAAATCGTTAGTTTCCGGCAACGAAACTTTCAGCACAAAAATTCTCATTAATATATCGAACAATTTTAACTACACGATTTGCAGCAAAAGTGCTTGGAGTTTGACTGAATGTCGATTTGTCGGAAATCATTTAGTACCTTGGTCATTTGCTTGGAACATTCCCATAATTGTAGGGGGTTTAGCAAAAGAACAATGGTTATACCTACTCTTAGCCTTGAAGTGTTAGCGGATATTCATCCATAAAAGAACGGGGCAGGTGGGGTACGTTTTAATGCCGCTCTGATTAAAAGTCCCGATTTGAAGATATAATTGTAGCCTGGACATTTCTAAGCACAGCGGAATGGGTTCCAGCCAAATCGAAAAGTAAGTTCGGGAGATATACCCCTTCGAAGGTCCGATTTAGGCCCAAGTTTTTACGTACTTTTGCCTATAAATCTTGAACCAGGGAAGTTACAGGTTTGAAAAAAATACCAAGCGAGAGCCCTTTCAATGTAGAACAAGATAGGCACCAACATCGTTCAATTCCCCCTCACTTGGGGAACCGCCATTTCCCCCATTTAACATGGGAAAAAGATGCCGCTCTGATTAAAAGATTTGATGATATAATGGTAGCCTGGACATTTCTAAGCAAGGCAGAATAGGGTCCCAACCAAATCAAAACACTGATACAAAAAATAGGTCCGGGAGATATACCCTCCTGAAGGTCCCAGTAATTGCTATTTACTGTATTCCCAAGTTCAGACCTTCAGCAGGGTATATCTCCCGGAATACCGGTTGGGGCAGCTTGAAGTGAGCCGACATCCGGCAGGCAGTTAGCCGACATCCGACAAACAGTTAGCCGACATCCGACAGCAAGTTGGCCGACAAAGTTGGCTGTCCGCTAATTTCTTGTCAGATGTCGGCTAACTTCCTGTCGGATGTCGGCCAACTTCCTGTCGGATGTCGGCTAACTTTATGTCGGATGTCGGTTAACTTCAAGCAGCCCCAACCCGGCCCCTCGGAAATTTTTTATGGCGACGCCTGTCGGCTGTCGGCTAACTTACTGTCGGCTGTCGGCTAGCTACCTGTCGGATGTCGGCTAATTTCCTGTCGGATGTCGGCCAATTTCCTGTCGGTGTCGGCTAAGTTTCTGTCGGATGTCGGCCAATTTCCTGTAGGCGATCGGCTAACTTCCTGTACCCCTTCGTTTTCTACAAATAGGCGTAAATAAAAGAAACTCTAATTGCAAGAGTAACGTGGTTTGGAAACACAACCATAACACTTGAAGTTGTTATCGTCTATTAAGATATGATCTTAGTTACATGTCATAAGACGCTATTTTGTTCTACCTTTTCATCTTTGTAGGTAAATAGGGATGCAACATTTCAAAAACAAGAATTACTACACGACTACACTTAAATTGAACGATAGGTAACGATTACATTTATGCATCCTTTTAGGACAACAACAGTATTATTACAGACTACATGTTTTTACTTCAGAAGAGAATCTTGCTCTGCCGACTGCCAATAAATATGTGTTTCTCCAAAACTTGTTTCGCAGCCGAGACAACTTTTTTCTAAACTATTTACATTAATTCATACATTTAATGTAACCTACAAGCAAAAATACAAATGAAATGATCACTACATGTAATACGTACGTAATTGATAGAAGAAAATAACTTTTGCACTGAAAATACGATATATTATCCTGATCCTTCTCTATTTCGGATTGTTAACTAAATTCTAGCAGAAATAAACCACAAATCTAAAAATAAAACATTCGAAACAGCAAACGAAAAAATTCATAATACAAAATCAATTAATATACGCTTACAAATCTATAGTTCTACCGGGATCATAAAAAGGATTTTGTTAGATTCCTTAATTTGGTGCGTGTTTTAATTTCCTGAATGGACAATTGTTGGTTTTAAAATGGAATTCAATAGTACAAGTTATGATGACAACTTCGTCAATAGTACAGCAACAAACAACACGCAAACACAAGTAAACCCAATTCTAGCATTGTTCTTTGTTAGTAATGCAGGTATCGGATTATTGATAGTTGCACTTTTTGGAACATTAGGCAACTTGTTGAGTATTGTGATTCTCCTCCGACTGAACATAAATAAATCGTCCATTAATATTGTATTACTCGCACTTACAATTTCCGATTTCGTTTTCGTTGTTTCTATGGTATTTTGGGTTGGAATTCCTAATACCTTCAAGTATTTTGACATTGGTAAAGAATATATGACGAAAATTAATCCGTTTGTATTTGTAATATCAAATATCATTGGATTTCCAGGTAATTGAAATTTAAGAATATTCTACCACGTATGCAATACAGTTAAATTATTCACATAGTTATTAGAGAATATGCGATTTGGCCGAAAACTCGTTCGCTTGGCTACAAAATTTTCTTTTTCGGAAGCTAGCTGGCTAAATATTTTCGCCTGAAATCATTTCCATGCGAATGAAGCGGATTTTTCGGTTCGCTTCCCAGTACTAGCAAGTATAGTAAGTTACTATGGAAATAAGCAGCGAAGCTTTCGGTTCAAATCAAGAGTTTTGAGCCGAAAACAAGACTTTCGGTTCACAATTCGCTTCAATTTAGAATCCAACTTTCATCGTCGCAGGATTCAGACAGTTGACAGTTTGAAGCCTGCCGAACGAGTTTTCGTCCGAATCGCATATTCTATATTATAATTATTAAATTGGTTCTGTTTTTTTGTTTAGCTGAAACTGGTTCAATATACTTTACAATACTAATTACATTTGAAAGGTAAGTAGTGCAAAAATATCGTAGTGAGGAAAGTCCAACATTTACTATATATTATGTATAAAATTCAATTAAGGCTTTGCCAAATGGCCCGCCAGTGGGCCTATCTATGGGGGGAAACGCGTGTCGTAAATACACCTTCTATAGAAGTCTACTGAGGGTGTAAAGAAAGGAAATGTGCATTTATGGCTCGTGTTTCCCCCCATAGGCCCACTGGCGGGCTATTTGGCAAAGTCTTAATTGCCTTTTTGTTTTTCAGATATATAGCAGTGTGTTATCCGTTACAGGCAAATCACCTTTGTACACCTAAACGAATAAAAATAGCTACTGCTGTTGTTGGCATGTTCTGTATTGTTTTCAATATACCTATATATTTTGAATTTAAAGTAACATATAAAGAAGATACAATGTCCTACAAATATGAGTTGACGGAATACGCTAAGTCGCAATTCCACGACACATATTATCTTTCTGTGTTATATATAATATTTCAATTTATTGCACCGTTCACTTTACTTCTTGTGTTCAACATCGCCATATATAGATCGGTAAGCAGCTTTCCACCAACTATTAAATTTAGTAGAAGTTATGGACAGGGCCAATCTATCCTTAACCCTATTCCTACTAGGACAGTGCAAAATCCGCACTGCCCTAGCTAAAACCCGCCATATCTTCTAAAGTATTGGGATTTAAATTTTGACACTCACGGACTTTTCCGGATTTTACCAATCGCTACTTTTGCAACAAAATTTTTTTATACATAGTCTCACTTTCACTCACTTTGCCTATATGCTATAACATAGGGCAGATCAAATTCGCACTGTCCTAGTAATAACTAACATTCTTCCAACCTAGTATGAATGGGTTAAAACTCCTTGCCTCCACGCTCCAAATGACCACAGTAGCCATATTTGCATATTTGGTGCTAATATTTTACGTTGTCCTACCTTCTCACACACAGACAAATTAACCTTTTATTTTTCTGTTATTTCGAACCCCACAATTTTGAAACGGGATTGATGAAGAAACTTGACTTCGACTGTAGTAATAGTAATAATTAAAATGTATAATTTCTAATTACCCTTTGATAAATACAGATTTATATGCGTGTGCGTATTTACTTACACATGAACTTTTGATTTTATTGTATTTATAGATGAGAATTGCCAATGCAGCTCGAATGTCAATGACATCAAGAGAAGAGGAATCAAATTCACTCACAAGGTTGTTGTTTGCAATCGTCATAACATTTTTAATTTGCAACTGTATATTTTTTCCTGTGCACAGACTTTTGGCATTGATTAAATCCACAGCTAATCGTTACGTGTACTCTTTTGTCAGCCTTTTCCAAGTGTTAAATTCGTCTGTAAACTTTATTTACTATTTTGCATTTGGGAAACAATTTCGTAGCGAATTTCAAAAGATCTTTCTATGTAAATTATCAAGTGCTCCAAATTTCAAACGTCAAAGTGCTAGCAGCACTACTACAATTGAGTCACATATTGTAGAAGACACATCATTTTCTGTGCAACAGCCATAGAAAATGGAAAAATAAACTAGATGGTTACCTAGATTAGTCGTCTGAAAATAAAATTGACAATACTAAAATAAAATTTTAACGTATTATAGAACTTTGTTACAGAACAATTCCAACTACTGTGACTACTTATTTACATTTTGCATCCAGACTCATCATCAATATCCTTTTTATGAATAGATTGAAATAATGGTTAGGAGTTAACGTCTAACATGAAAATACACCTCAGTGCCTCCATTTTCATGTGTCTATTTAATTTAGGATTGATTATCTTTGTGGAGAAAAAATGGCGATATTATTAATACCAATTAATCATTTTCTGAAGTCAGTTTACTATCTTCTCAAATTAATTTGTTCATTTTAGAATTGAATAAAATTATATCAAAATTGGTTCTTATTAACAATAATTACGAAGGGAAAGTTTGCATTCGGTTTCCTAAATCTGCACACCCATTTACCAGCCACAGAAGAGAGTATTAATATTCTGTTGAAAACGTGCATTTTTCTTTGCGGAAAAACTCGTTATTCTAGCATTCTAGCATTGAATTCTTCGACTGAATTGTAGGCGAGATGTAGAATATTTATTAACTTGCCGTGAGGGCATGCAAAATGACATATAAACAACAAATGACTGTAAAAATGCTGATAAAATTATCATTTTAGAAGTAGAAGCTTAATTTCTGCACAAAAACCACTTTTCTCTGCTACCTTTGCCCGCTTAAAGTGCTTTACCTTCTATTTTCTCCTGTGAGGTGAGGAATACGGGAACGAGGAGATTAAGTTACATTCATGTAAATTAATATCATATTTTGCTTCATGGGAAAGCGTCACCACGTAAGAAAACTGGGAATAAATAAATTAAGGGACACATTTTGTATAATTATTTCACTTAACATGATGGCTTGTTTTACAATTTACAATACAAGTTGTTCTTGCGACTTAATTTGGATTAACATTACACATTTCAGTAAACAATAGCATTTTGAACATGTTGGGACATGTTTCTTTGAGACAAATTCATACCCAGGTCAGTCAGTGAGGACATCAGAATTATTTGTATGTAGAAGGATTGTTTTCATGTTAATAAGAAACTATTCTCTTCTGCAATAATATGTAACATCATGAAATGCAGTCATTCATGGCATGTAGTTGGCTAAGGACCACTTCTCGCCATCCGACGGATTTTATAAGATTTCTGTTCTTGAATCTAGAAGAGAATTTGCTTTCGTAAGGAGACATAGAAGGCAGAACAGTTAAAGTAAAAATTGACGTACCTTTTATAACATTTAAAGCAAAAGATTATCTTGGAATGAATATAGGGAAAAATCCTGTCTTAAATTGGAGAAAGTTCTGTTATTCTAAAGTTAATTAACTTTAGAATAACAGATTATCTTATATAATTCATAGCACATTAATGTCGAATGCTAAGATTACAAAATCATGATTTTAGCACTCCACCTTTGCTTACATAATAATACGCAAAACTGCAATAATGTGTATATTGATATCTTTTCTCGCTACACACTAAATAGTTATTCAGAGCTCATAGTAAAATGTTCATTTTCATATCCGCACCTACAATTATGACAATTATGACAATTTCCCATTTTGTACTAAAAAGCAATTTAAAACTTTACGTCATTTCGCCTAATATAATTATGGCTCTAGTTTTCTATTATTGCATGATTGTGTTTGTAATTTGAGACATTAAAACTCTAAGGATTTAAAAAGGAACTTGCAAAAATCACAAGAGAAAACTTTTACTGATTAAAAAGGTAGTTTAATAGTGGAGAGATTTATTTAGGGCGAACATTATCAACATTTTTTAATTATTAAGTTTCGCGATTGGAAATAGTCGAAAAAATTCTTGCTTAAGTTTGCTTTTACTTTACTACCTTTTTTGATTTTGTACATAGTGACGTTTTGGAAGAACATGTGTATTTTCTCCCGTACGTACCTTCAATTAAAATTAAGCTTCCTGCTTAATAACATTCCTTTCTGGAGCAAGAAACTAGCAAAGATTTATTAAAAAGGAACATAAAATAAACGTTTACGCAATTGAACACCTTTCCGACGAATTCATTATCGCGTTACATCTGTAATTATAAATTGTTACTGGAATCTTTATATGTACCGCCGTATTTTTTTAATTGTGTGTAGTATTTAATTAAGAATGATGGAGCTGAAAGCTTAAATCAAAAACTCATCATTCATTTGAGTGAGACAAAATGAAAAGAAGAATTAATTGAACATTAACAACATAATTACGTTTTAATTACGCTCAATTGCGTACCCTTTCCGTATTACATTCCATTTTTATGTCAAACAGGAGAAAGGTTGATTTCCTTTCTACACAAAAATAAATACCCTTTGGGAAATCATTATATTAAACACTGACTTTGCTGTGGGCTAGGGCTTTATTCAATTAATACACACATTCACAGACTATAGGAGAATAAATATATCATAAATTGTTCTTAAACAGGCTAAAAATTCCCTTCAAGGGTCTCTCAGATTAAAAATTTCGTGACAATTCTATTGTACAGAGCTTTTCTTCTTTTCCCTGTTGCTACTTAGACTTTTCTACATAATGTAAAATCAAACATACGCTCAAAATTCTTTTCATAATAGTAATATTAGGATATTCTTTCATACTATACTGGAATCCATATAGACAGAATGACATGGAATTCTTACGAATTCCATTTACTTTATTATTAATAAAATATATTCTCTGTTGTTTATGTAGTATGTAGTTAAGTAAGTGCCCAGCCTATACCCACTACCTAATACCTATGTCGTGATATGGACAAAATAAGTGTCAAAAAATAACTAGAATTCTAACACTGGTCTATTAAGGTCTATGTGTCATCAGGGCATGTCTACTGTCTACAATATGCTGCATAAGTTTCGCATTCGCAAGTGCCGATCTGTCGATTCTTATTCGCAGAATTTGCATTACTTACTCCTACTTACTCTATTGTTTGCTTCCTTCCCTGTAAATGTACTTCTTGTAAATTAAACTGGTTTAGTTTGCCTTCTTGCCTGTTTTGGAATTTCATTTTACATACATATTCACCTTTGCATTCACATTCATATGTACATGTACAAATACATACCTAAAAGTTGTGAATGATAGTTTTTGGTAGGTAAGTGAGGTTAGGGTTCCTTCTGTTCTGTTACACAAATGCAATAGATGGGCCGTGAAACTATCACATCACATCACATAATTTTAATTTCAGCCTCACATCAAATATCACATAGCATCACTTTTTTCTTTCACATCACTTTCATTTTAGTGAAAACTCTAATAAAATGCTCCCTATTTTTAAATACCTATACTATATACTAGTGATTTAATATATGGGTAAATTATAACTACTTAAATTAGAAATTCAGTAGAACTGTATCCACTTAAAACTTTTGTTAGTTAATTGGCTGTACATATTGGTATATCGATTTGATTGGATACGACCCGGCTTTAAATTCGAGAGAAATGTAGTAAATAGCTGCATTTTTGGTGTCAGACAATGGGAGACCAGTACGAAATTTGTATTGAATTGTTTTTTGGACACTTGAATAAATCTCATTCTATTCTTAAGTCTGCTGTACATCAAACATCACATATTTTAGATATTTTCTAAAAAATGCGAAACATAAAACATCACATAACATTTTACTTTTCTACGCCCGAAAAAGTGATAACTGTCCCACATCAATTTTGATGTGGAAAATGATGTGATGTGGATGTGGCCCATCTATGGTTACACCCAATACGCAATTTAATAGTATTTTAGTACATGTGGTACATAAACTCTGGTTTAACTTGTATATACCATATAATAGTCTATAGTAGTTAAGTTAGTAGTATGGACATGTTTTGTACTTGCGTATACGTCGAATGTTGCGTTTGCGTGCATAGTAGAAATACTATGAACTCACTTTAGTTAGAAGAACTTGTTAAATTATATATAACATAGCTTCTTAGATTTTAGATGGTCAAGTCAAGTATAAGTTTGTTTGTGAGCAAAATACTAAGATATTAGTATAGTTTAGCATATTATAGTATTAATTAGTACATAATATTATAATAATATATTTTTGTAATATTGTAAGTATAGTATTAATCCTATACAAACTTATGCTATGAAAATACGTACTGCTGATGCTGGGGTATATAGTGCAGGCAGTGCATGCAAGTAGGTTGTATATATTGTATGCCTACTTATTTACAACTTACAACAACATGAAGATGTGTATAGTAGTATAGTAGTATAGTAGTATATTATATGCAGTGCAGTAGTAGTAAGTTGTGTGTGGATTAGAGCTGAGTCGGGTTTGGATTTGGGCCGAAAAATATCCACCCATCCATTATCCATTGGATTTGGATTGGATGGATATTAAATTTGTAGT
>JAQFYC010004094.1:0-18330 GCA_034694165.1 Tomocerus mixtus | reverse complement strand
CATACCTAAATATCTTATTCCCTATGTCTAATACCACAAGTAATTTCAACAATGCTTTCCTACCATCTTAAGTATACTGGAGTAATTCTAATAATGAAGATATAGTATAAAACGAAAATACTAAAGCCACTATAGCATAATAGCATTGGACCTAACCTAAAAGAGAACTAACCAACTAACTAACAAACGTAAGATTGTGAGAAGACAGTAGGAGAAGAAGAATTAGAGTGTAAGAAGCTAAGACGGAGAGAATTAGTGAGTGAGTGAGTAGAATGAAGAGATAGAGTCGGAGTTACAGGGATGAGATAGAATTTGGAAGGATTAAAATAGTTTGGGCTGATGAGAGAGCGAGAGTTTAGTTTCCAGAGACTCACTCTCCTACATCTTCTATCCATATAACACTATCGTCTACTTTTACTCCTGGCCTGCCCTGTCCTGTCCTGCTGGTCTTCACTAGTCTAAAGTCTAAAGATCCAATGTGACGTTATGTTACGTGGCCTGTGCTGTGTAGGTAGCTATGCAATGCAAGTATATGTATGTATGTATATGGTGTAAGTCTTTCGCTAGATTTTGTCCGTTTTCTATCTCTGGCTTAACTTAACTCCCTTTCCTTCATTCTCGTTCCTATTGTACAGTACACACTATACTTTAGTTATGTGAGCAACATTCATATTTACTTGAGGCTTGGCTTGGCTTGCTTTAGGTATTATTCCGAATAGAATATCCTACTACTTCTATATAGCAAGTAGATTATAGTTTTACGGATTAAGTCGACGAAAAGGGATTAGAGTAAGAACTCTTTAGAGTTGGAGCTGGATGGAGCTTCGGGAGGAAATTCCCGGATTGAGTGAAGCTGAGGGATGGGATGAGGATTCGGGGACTTGGACTTATCGTTAGACTTAGACTCACAGTCACAAGACTAGACTTACGTTAGCTAACAACGCTACGTTTCGTTAGTTAGTAGTTATAGAGCTAAAGTATATTTCGGATGGTCGGACATACAACATACACTACGTACGTCCTTCGGCATATCTCTCTACTTTGCAAACAGAACAGAATGGAATGGCAGAACAGATAACTAATACTTTTAGATAGAGATAAGTACCTATGCATGTTATACTTACGCTAAGGTAGGTGCCTTTGCCTTACCTACAGAATGTACAGAAGAGAGCTAATGCTAATACTACTAATACCGTGCTGACTTGACTTGACTTGACTGAAAGACTGAGCTCAGCTTCTAATATGAATGTATGTCGTTAGTTGCGTTGAGTTCTGTTGTATCTGTCTGTTCTGTAGTGAGTGTAGTGACTGTATGTGTAAAGAGTAAAGTGTAAGTGAGAGATTGGATATAGAAAGATATAGATAAAGGAAAGCCTTGTATATTGGATGGATATTAGGACGGATGTAGTTGGATTCGGATATGCTGCTTTACTCGCTATGGGGATTTACATCCCCTTTTGATCCATCCTTGCCTTATTTTGCCTTCGTTATGTTATGTTACGTTACGTCTTTCGTTCCTTCACGTTTCGACAATATAAAGTAAACTAAAGTAAAGTGAGCTAACGTAAACTAAACTAAAGTAAAGACGAATACCTACATATACTATATTATAATACTATTGTGTGCATATATAAAGTATAGAAGAATCCTGTGGCATCGTCGTCTCTTTCTCTCACACTACACAGAAGAGCTGTAGAGGCTGTAGAAGAAGAGTCTGACTGAGTCTGAGTCTCCCCTGTGAGCTCAGAGGAAAAGAGAAGTAAGAAATAAGAAGATTATCTCCCGTGATTGATGAATCTAAATCCGGGCTTAGAGAGTAGCCCCAAATCCTAAAACCCTCTGCCTTGCCAATCTCCCAAACTCTAATAAAGATTATACCCAAGTACTATACAGATAAATACAACCAGGCCATCCCAGCCAAGCCAAACTCACTCTAGTCTACTCTTATATACATACAACATCTCTAACTCTACTTATTACTATTCTATAGTTACTAGTGTGATTCTGTGTCTTTTCTGTGTTCTCTTCTGTGCTTCCCCATCCTATCCTTCTTACTTATTCTTATTCTCCTTCTCTGTGGACTATGTCTCTGTGTTCGAAGAGTCCTTACTTCCTTCTTGCTTTGCTTTCCTGCAGAAAGAATCGTCGTCATCGTCATCGCAAAGCTCACTTTGCCTCAATCTTGCTTTACTTTACTTAGGTTACGTTGCGTTAGTACATACATGCAGCAGTACAGTACAGTATTGCATTTACTCTTATGTAGTACAGATAGTGTATGTATGTAACTTATTTTCTTACATCGCATTCCCTATCTTCTCGCCTCCTTCATCATATACGTATTTCTCATCGCTTATTTCTTCCTCTGCTCTACCTACCTATCTTAATATTACTAGTTTGCTTTGCTTTGCTTTAGTGAGTCGGCCTTTTCTTTTCTCTTTATCTTCAGCCTTCTTCAGTATTTCTCTCCTTTCTCCCCATTTATTCCGACGTAAAAAACCGATTTCGCTTTTCTCCACTGTCCTCACTTTCTTTTATTCCTAGTAGGTCGCAAATAAAATAAAATTCCCTCTCTATTTGTATTCTGTGTAGTGTAGTGGATTGTAAGGCAGGCGAAAGGGATCCTACGTTTTTCATTGCATTTATATATCTAAGAGTCGACAGACTGTGTCAAATGCAATGCTATTCTTATCTAAATAAGATTATGAAAAGTATGTACACATTTGCTTATAAAAAGCATATTACAATGAGATTCTAAGCAGAAACAGTGCACTGACCTGCTTTACACACTATTTCTTAGAGTAACAAAATATAGGTACGTGTAGTTATCAAATCTCTCAAAGCATAGGTATAGTTGTAAGAGAACATACAATATGAATAGAACCATTAAACAAGCAATTGTTTAGAGTATGGTAACATAAAGCTAACTTAAATAAAAAGTATTTATTACCAATACAGCATTAATGCCAAAATATTTTTGACCCTTGACTGTGCCTTACTTTATTTGCTATAAGAAGTTGTCCACTAACAACTGCATCATTTAAATCTGTACTAGTATACTATGATAGTAAATGATAAGGATCATCACGAGATCGTTTAGGTATTTTAGATATACTATAGCAAGATGTTATACATGGTGACCGAGCTTTTGAGCAAGACAAACCTTTCAGCAAGCAGAGTTTTCAGCAACGGTTACATTTCAGCCACGCATGTATTTAAGGCCTGCAGCAGCTAGGGACGGATTAAAATATTAACTCTCTGGCTGTAGTCCTAGCCTTTCTTTTGTTTTTCTGTTCTGAGTTCAATAATAGCATGATTTGACCATTCTCCGTTGAACTACAAGCATTTAGCATGCATAAGTATAGGTATACGCAACATACAAGTTGTCTCATGCTTGCATGGCACTGTATGCGGCAGTAAAGTCTGTCTGGCTGAAATGTCCGCTTGTTGACAAATCATCTTTGCTGAAAATGGAATCGTTATACTACATTTGATATTATGGTACGTACTACATTGACAGGCCAGCAGACAACTGATTACTGATTATTAATATTTTGAGATTACTAATCTAGGTATTTATGTATTAATGTCAGGTAGGTTTAGATAAAGCTCGATTAGTATACTTAGTATTGGGAACGGATGAGCACGTATTAAAAATGAGTAATCTGGATTTCTTATCTCTGTGTCATTAAAATGACGAATGACGATACACCTGAAGATTGAAACTGATCATTCTGCTACACTATACATACATAGTGCATTGAAGTTCTATTTATAGTTAAACAATTCTCATACACTCGTCTCATCCCAACTAACCTACATAATATGATTATGCTGATTTTTAGTTAAACTAAAAGCTTTCAGATACTTATTCAATTAAATCATTTAATCTACATCTCATTAAGTGTTATGAATACATTTGGAGGAAGTTTGAGGCTATGATATTATATCCTTCTAAATGTTCTTTTATGATAATTCTTTTTAATTTAGGTTTACTACAACTATAGAATGGTAACACGTATACATAATACAATATGAGACGAAGTTAGGTAGGTTCTGTAGGCATAATGTATCACAACACCTAACCACAACACGAAATAAATATTTCAAGGATTACAAAATGAATGAGAGCCATATACATTCACTTATTAATGGAACTTTTAATATTTCTAGGAACGTGCAAAGTACTATATAAAATATAAGTATCTTATACTATCAACGTTGGCTAAAATACAAAAATAACACTAAACGACCGGATCAAGCATGCAAAGCAATATTATGTAAAATGAATAGGTAGGTGTCACAAGAATTTCATTGCATTTGCTATGTATTTATATTAATAGTTAAGTAAATGCATATTTCTGTTAGATATGAGGATGAGGTACCTAACATTAATACCTTTTAGTCAGTAATCGTTATGTCGCAGATGAAGGCTTCATACGTGTCACTGCTGATTAAGAATTAAGTCTTTTTACCAGGCTAGGCTGTAAGGATTAGTCTTACACAGATATAGATTAGCTTTGTCCCCTAACTAAAAACGTCTTATGAATAAGCTAGGCTTCAACTAAAAATGAATTGCTACGGATGCTTAATGCGTGCTGTCCTATCTGATGTCAAAAGGATTAAGATTAACAACATATCAGGTCAGGACGGACCAGACAGGATTATCGGGACACCTGAAAACTATTAAGATCCGTCTCATCAGATAAACAGAAGTTTAGAAAAGCTGAAATATTTCGTATGTAACTTAGATACTTACTAAATATTATTAACACATAGTGCACTATAGTGTACCTTCGTGGAAGCGTACATACAGCTTACCTGCATTTATGTATAATATTTACATTTAAGGGTAAATTAGAATGGATAAACGCTTTAGGAGACTTATTTTTACAAAAATTAACCTACTAGTACGACATTCTTACCTGAAAACGTTATGTCCATGTTGTTAGTGTTTCTTAAAACTGAGGGTTTCATTTCGTCCTCTGAGTCGTAGGAAATGTTATTTTCATGACAATTATTATCCATAAGCATACCATTGCTATTCATATTTATAATATTCCTGCTAATCCTTTTAAATCTCATTTTTAACTAGCTACTCACGTTTCTGTACTGTATTTCACAACTTATCAATAGATATTTTTAAATAGGTTACGATATTATTTGCGCAGACATCTCAAAATAATTTTTCCATTCAATGTTGGTAGAGATGCCGGTTCCCTAAAATGTTATCTTTTTCAAGAAATGTCAATTTTGCTAATCATCTCGTCGTCTGTGTAGCAGCAGCACTCTTTTAAGATACAACAATGCTTTAACTCACTCAATTTGTAAGGTAGGGAGAGCTTATTTCAATATTTCTCCTGGAGTGAGTTGGCTTTGATGTGATGCTTATAAAAAGTCAGGAGTCAGGACTAAGCGTCACAAGGTTGTTAGTCTATGAGTTGAGAACGGAATAGCTTGTTAGAGGTTTCTGTTGCTTCAGATATGATTCCTTGAGATTTGATTTGGAGGGAGCCGTCTGAAATGAAGATGCATGCGTCGAAAGGGCACGCTAAGCACTTCTATTAGATTAGGATCCTAATAAAATAACACAGTATGTCTATCAATGAGGAAATGTTGAAAATGGATTGAGAAAGAGCCGAAATGTAATCGAATGTCTCAAAACTCAAGTCAAGTCAAATGGAGCGGAATGGACGGATTTGATAAAACCATAAGAGAACTCTGTATACTGTAGTAATGTCTCCAATGCCAAACCAATACCGCACTTTAGTCCCTATAATATAACACAATTCACTCACAGCACTCTGGCATCTTAAACAAGATTTGTCCCATAAATAAACCAGTAGCGACTGAACCGAACTGTTGAAAGAGATGCAGATGGAGTTGGCAAATATTATTTATCGATAGACACAACACAATATGTATCAGGAATAAGAATGAGATCATGCCCATAAAAGAATCAAACTTTCAACTCCAGTTCCATCATCTCAGCCTTTATATTTTACAAAGATTTTCTTGAAACTTCTTTGCATACGTAGATAGATTCAATGGTAAAGAACAATCTAATCAAACCAGAAGTAGGAATACCATTTAAAAGTATTTACAGAATTCCGGATGTATAAACTATCTGTAGATTTATACCTAGAACTATACTTACATGTACATGTAGTATGTATCACTTAAGTAAAAAAATTTTTATATTAAGGTAAGAAAGTACAGTTCACTACAAAAGTAGCAAAATCCTTTCGCCTAGCGTGGCGGGCGGGTGAGTGAGTAGCGTGTACTGTACCGCTCTGTATGTATCAATCGTGGCCATGGCCAAAGAGCAGAACAGAAAGCAAGTCTGTTATGCAAAAAGGAACGAAGTGGGAAACCAAACCAGATTAGAAGTGTCTTCACTTTGCTTTCACTTCTCTGCTCTTACATTTATTACCAAGTATTAAGTATTAGCTCCTCACTACTATATCCAATCATCCAGCAACACAATAGAGTACAATACAATACACAGATCCTCACTATATACTTAAAAGAACAAACACTCAGACACAATATAACCCTCAGTGTGATATGTGATCTGTAGACTGTATAAGGTACTACTTACTTTATACAGATACAGATTGATTGGATTGGAACGGAGGATATTCCTTACTTTACTTACAACTTACAGATACATACGTACATGTGGAAGGCTAACGTTAGTTTAGTTCAGTTGAAGCACAACAAACAGAGGGGCCAGGGCCAATAATGCAATGCAACCGAACTGAGTTCAGTTGAACTGGAGTCTAAGCTGGTGAACGAATGTGATCTGATCTGATTTGATGTGATTCACCACACTACAGTACTCTACTATACATGCCATACACAGACACTAAGAGTAAGTAAAGGATTCGATTGCATCTCTCTTTCGATACACATACTTTCAACTTTGCATTACATTTCGTCTCACTCTCTTCCGTTTGTCCTGTCGTCGGCGTGGACGCAGACACTGGGAGTAAATGGAATTACTATTGAGTAGTACATACTACATACTTTGTGCTATTTACTAGGATTTTCTATTACGTAACTACAATAACTATAAACACTGAGATATAGTTACGATTTTACTTAATATGGGTTAACGTACATAGCAAGTAGCTAGGTATTTACTATTTATCTTTAGCCTCCTCTAACTTACAAGACATAAGTATTGGCAATACTTATGGCCGGATCACATTTTAACAAAAGTGGTACACAAGTAGGGACAACTCTTTGCTCTAATCTTAAGCAGACTTCACCAGCTAATAAATAGAGCAAAATCCCACTGTCGCCATTCGCCAAGTCGTAATCTTTGTTTTCAAAGATGAGAATTTTTAAATACACTTTTGTACATCACGAACACAGTAAGCACACAGTACGACTTTCTTCCCTTTTACACTACACGTACACCTGTTCATCCTGTAAAAACTGTATCACATGACATTTAAGAAAGAGGAAGTTGCTCTTTGCAAGTGAAAATCTAGAGATTTCTTGTATGTACGTTCAATTCACAATCTCGACCTGGTTTCTTATGTTGTGAGTGAAAGAATGAATGAGAACTGGGGCTTGCTTGCTCTTGTCTTGTCGTACTAATACTATTTTCAAGAACATGACAAAAGTACCAACCTACCTACACAATATATTTCATCACTTTTGCTAATAGTCTGAAGAAATATTGAAGAGACAGATATTCATGTATGTACACACGTACAGTGCTTTCGTGTGACTGTGTGAATTGGATGGATAGGGTTGCTTGCCTTGCCTTGCACTGCACTCGGTTTTGATGTTTGAAAGAAAATGATATTTTTTTGGACCCTTTCCACCTCAGATTTGGACCAGTTCCATCCATTTAGAGCCCCCTTTTATCTTCCCAGTTATGTTATTATAATTCTCTTATCCGACCCTAAATCCTATACACATACACATACACTACAGAACAGAGCCATCCTCCAAACACATACAATTCCTTTACACAATTCTGCTATCTATGAACCTAACCTACCTAAGTGTACATACTTATACTATATTAAAATACTTTTAGCTGCTTTCTATATAACTAACTAAACATAACGCGTACCTTTCCCAGAAGGAAGCAAGTATTATCTGTATAAGTATAAGCCAAAGCAGAGCTCAGCTCAAGCTCAACTCTCCATACATACACTTATCTGTGCAGAATGATGCCCCATTCTCTCGGAGTACAGTACAGAGTACACTAAAGATAGAGTCCATGCATTCGTCCATACATTCAATCCAATCCAATCCAATCCAAGGTATAGACGCACGTATATTAAAATGTGTAAATGTACTACTTATGGACTAAACATATCAAAGAGTATGCCCATCTATTTGATAATTTGATCCCATCATCCAACCTAAACGTATCATATCCTAATACACAATAGCAGTCGCATTATATTACAATATATACCAAGAATGGATTTTAGTGCATTATTGCATTGTTATATTATGTTGGCTTTGGATTTGGCTTGCTTTTGCTTCTCTCTCTCGGATACATGAACTCACATCACACCAAAACTCTGGCCTGGCTAATATTGCACTACTATGTATTTACGTACATACATTAGATAGCAAAGTAAACTATAAACACTATTACTTACTTACTTATGGGCACAACAATACGGGAAGGACCGATACACACAATGCGATGCATTATTCTTATCCAATCCAATCATATTTTCCATTCACACTCTTCTAGCACAACACAACACATACATACAGCCTTGCACTTACATAACACTAACACAACACACAGGATCCTAAAGCTACAGCTACCTTCCTTCCTTCTATCCTTCTCTTATATGTATTCCATACAATACAGGAGGATACAAGAGACAAAGAGCTAACAGCTAGCGTGTGGACAGCCAGCCCGAGCCGCACCAAATCTAAAGCCAAAGCAAAGCCAATACAGATTTACGTCCCTCTCCTCTTCAATACAGATAATACCTACACTTTATATTTATTATCTATTGTATTCTTCTGGATATACTCATACATCAAATCACATCATCATTCACATCCACATCTCCACTCTCCCATCCCATCAAATCTTTGATCTCAATTCTGACTTCGAAATTTAATACAATCATATTACATATTCAACAACATCTTTAACACACTCATCGTCAGGTCAGTACTACTGCAAAGAGTGCTATCCAAAATACCCGGGTTGACACATTTTATAACTATAATGCATAAATGCTAATGTAATCTAGATTTGGACTATGTTTTGAATAACTAAATGGACATTTTTGTCGTAGGAACGTTTTTTGCAACTAATTTCTTGATATAAAATATTTTTTGTATTAAAATTTTTATTAGATTTTCTTATATTTTTCTTCAAAATATGAGATGAATGCAACTTTGTATAAATTTCGTTGTAAATAACAACATTCTTTCTTCTTTCTCCAATTAAAATAATCATGCAAATAGTATCCACATTATTAGCAGATCCCGCAAAGACACAAAAGTATCTGTAATAATATTAATATCAATAAGTTCCATGTTGTACCTGCAGGATAAGCATAATAATTATATAACTCCCTTGATCTAAATATAACTATGTATACTACACATACCTACATGATACCGTTGCGTTGGTTAGGTAAACTGAAATAATGTCATTTAAATATTATAATCCCTATAAATTGGAAATCTGTTTTGCTAACGAAGAGACTAAGGATCTCATTATTCCATAATAATGCAGTAAGTATACTACAGTCTAAAGTATTTATTGTCTTTGGTTAAAATATCTTGGAAACCTGATTCAGTCGACGGGGACAACAACAAAGAAGAAAGCTAGAGTTCGGATTGTGACTAAAGCAGAAGAGAACTAGTAAGTAAGTAAGTATAAGCAGGGGGAGTATAAATAAGACTGATTGTGAGCGATTAAGTCAACTCAAATTAAGCCAAATGAGAGAGCGATGCGATGTGAGTTTTTGGAACTGCCTTAAAGGAACCCAACCAAAGTCTATACCACACACTAATATAGACATATATAGTAATCTAGCCTTTAAATATCATTTCTATGTATCATCTACTGATAACTATAGAATAGAAAGTAAGGAAAGTATATAAGTGCTAATATGTAGAATAACTAAGGTGAAAGTAAGTATGAATTTAGGTATTAGTATTTACGAATACTATTTAGGAAGCAGGAAGTACTTTGTGTGTATTTATGGTAACTATAAACTTGTCATCAACTATACTTACTGTGGATACATTTCCTATTTATATATACATAATTGGTTTTAAGCCGAATTGAGCTAAGTAAGTATATCTGTAACTGCAACACAATTATAAATAGTTACATATAGTATAAAATTATTTCTTTAAAGAGTTCTTTCTGTTAAGTATGCATTTATATGGGAGAAGCGTAAGAGAATGATGCAGTGCAGCTAACTGTAAGTAAACGGAGAGAAGAGAGAAAGATAGGAAAAGTAAGGATTTCATAATATAAGAATTAGTGTGCATTATCTCTCCCTTCCTATTTTCCGTTGATCTTAATTAAAGGGATTAACGTTTCCAAGAAATATAACTTGCACGACTCCACTCGTTTCGTTCGTTCTTCTATACTCAACTCGTTTCTATCATTATCTGTATTAGTACATACAGATATATAGATAGATACGTTATGTGAAGGCAATGCAATCTGCAATGCAATAGGCAAATGGGAAAGGAAGAAAGTAACTGGAAAACAGTGTTTTCTCCTTTCTACATAAATACTTACATATCTGTACGTAAATACATTAAGTATTTGTAAGTAAAGTACGTATCGTATATTCTCATCCTAACGTAAAAGACTAGAAATGTTCATTTGAGTCAGTCAGTCATCAGAAAAGACGAGATCGAGGTATTACAATGCATTGCTTAGCAGTTGAGTTCAGACTAAAGACGACAGACATGCAGACAGACAGAAGAGTTCAGTTCAGTTGAGTACCGAATCATCTCTCCACTCATCAACTAACGAAAAGAAGGGATTTCATTCATTTCATTGCTTTGCAACCAACAATGTATGTATGTATGCATCTACAAGACTAAAAGTTCATTATATAATCTACATACATACAATATAAGTAGTAGTGTAGGAGAGATAGAGATAGAGTGGACTACTCGGATATTAATACTTAACTGAAGGAAACTTCAACTCGTCTTTAACTCTTCAACTTTTGATTTCTGACAAAGATAATGCAGAGTAGTAGCTCTAGTGTATGTAGATATGTACGCTCTCTACTTTATTACTAATACTAATGCTATTCTATATTCTACCTACTAATATACAGATAGAGGAGGAAGGGAAAGCTGTAGGGATACATATAAAGTGTATGGCTTGCATTGACTTGACTTAGGATTCTCTTCCTTGTGTGTGTATCTACATACTAAAGTAAAGTAATGCAATGCAGACAGACAACGACAGGGATTTTACTAATTTGAGTTGATAATCTCATACTCGTTGTTCTCTGAGCCGACTAGGACGAGACTAGAAGAAGGACTCCATGAAAAACCCAAAGTTAAAGGACTCTACATTCTACATGGAAACTACATATTACTACTTTAGTAATAAATGTATGGATGCACGGAGTCCTTGTCCTTTTTACAGAATTTTCTCTTTATTAGCATATAGTAGTACATACGACTAATACTAATAAATAGAGGAACCGTACGAGAACGAGAACGAAAACGTATATTTGTATGCACTATGCAGGTATATCTATCTTACTTATGAAGTCTCATAACTAATAAACTACTAGTAAATATACGAGACTAAAAACTAAAAGTAAGTCAGATGAATTCGAATAACTATACAGTACACAGATCCAGTTAGATGGTTACATACTCATAATAGACACTAAACTAATATCCGTATAGGAAAATAAGAGAGGTCTGGCTGGGATTCCTAGCTAACCGTGTGTATATGAAAGTATTGTCTTATGAGTTATGAGTCAGATGATGAGTGTTATTATTGAGCTGCAACTTAAAAGGATTTCCCTAAAGTTTGTACAGATTACTCAAGTTTTAAGCGCAGGATAAAATTATGTATGTGTTCGGCTTGGATAGTCAAACTCTAAGGCAAGCAAGAGCAAGGTGGGTTCGGCTTCCCTTCCACTCACTAACAACAAACTAGGACGCTAAGAGTAAGACTATCTCTAAAATAGCTTTTCTCTGGCAATTCACGATAAAAACTTTTTAAATCCGAGCTTTTAGGTCTTTAGTCTCTTTAGCTAAGTAACTAAGATATTCATTCGTGAGAAATTACTCTTTTAGAGTTACTTTACTATCATATTTTAGGTAGTTACTTAACTAAAGTTAGTTTACTTTCTCCACTGCCTACTAGACTTCTGTGCAAATTAATAGTTTGAATTAGAATGAAACTCTACTATTACTTCGGTAAATTGTCTATACAATGTTATTATCCAAATTCTGATGAAACAACACGAATATCGCAATACACACGTTGGTTTTTTAGTAAATGAATCAAAATTAAACCATAAAACAGGTATTGGCTCCTTTTCTACTAAATAGTCTCCCTCTGCACACCAATTTCAATAAGCGACAGGTTCATAATATTATACATAACAACATAAATCGTAATTGTGATGGATGTTTGTAAAATCAAAAAAACTCCATGCAAGCACACAGAAATTTTTACCCGAGTTCAATGATGTAAATGGCTCTTGGGCTTACATGCTAAAGATGAATGTAGTTTCAAATAATGAACCCCAGTACATTATGGTATGCAGAGAGCTACCGTGTGTCTCTCTTAAAGCAAAGCAAATGAGGGAAAGAAGTCATGTAATGGATCTAACAAGAGTTACACACAATTTCCATTCTCCAGCCTCAAGAAAAAAGGCTGCTTGGAAACGAATGGAAAATAATGGTTAAACTACGGGTATAATAATACTAATCTTGCCTTAGATTAGCAGTTAGAAATGAACTTGAACTAATATGAACTTTTGCATCACCAGGCTATAGCGTAAAAGAATTGTAGGTAATAATAGGAATATAAATTACTATGTAGCAGGTATATACATAATATTACAATCCATAAGGCTTTGTTTAATGTTATCGGATCGACTCAAATTCAACTTTTAATCCATAGCTCCGCGATAATTCTAGTATCTATAATACCTAATAGTTAAGCTTACTCCCAGATTAGCCAAGCTCAACTTTACATCCCGTACCCGTATGAACAAACGTGCAAAAAACCTACCAATATATTCTGTGATATATATACATATATTGTCAGCTTAGTCTGTATACATATACTACTACTAATATAGGGTTGCAGCAATACTCGTGGTCTTATAATATATTTTTACTTATATTTTGCTAAGCCAAGCCGTAGTGTTTACAAGCATACACATTTTCTATTTACATAGTAATAGTTTCATGTTTGCGATTGCGAGTTTAATGACACGGATTATAAGCGTATTGAGAGCAAACGGCAAACATTTCATTTGCACTTGATTTAACCAACTATTTGCTCAAGAAAACTTTCAACAAAAATCGTGATAATATGATTTTAGTAATGCAAAAGATTAAATAGAATGAGCATGATGGTGGATGTCGGAACTTTGAATGTAATACTCGAATTTAGATATTTTGCATGAATACACGTCTTTCCTTCCAATGAAATCCACGGCTCAGCTCACATCATCACAACAAACATTGATGCAGTTTATCTAAAGACTTAATACACATGACACATACTAATACTAATATAAAGATTATAAATGCAGCAGTGATATACCTACAGTATGTACTGTACAGTACTTTATACCTACTACAGGTAATTCCATATACTTATATGTTATCGTTATGACGTATTTTTGGAGTACAAAATAACGCTGTCACTAATAATGTGAGATTCAGCTCTTGTAATGGAATTTGTGCAAGTTCAACAAGCTTTCCACATTTCTACTATGTAGGTATACAATATAATTTGCACTCATAAATACTAGTAGTATAAATAACATTCTTCGTCCGATAAAGAAACGCTAAGCTAAGTTATGCTTAATATTTATGCAAATAAAAATAATATCTAGCATGTATATGTAGTTAGGTTCTTCCATCTCAGCTGCAGCTTGCGAAACGTAAATTCGTATTTCATAAAAACCATGAAAAAATCTACCTATAAATTGTGCGATACCTTTATAGCTTAGCCAGGAACTATAACAAGTAATTATCTACATATATAGTTTAGAGAGTTTATTTCAAAATCTTTTATCACTGTATTTACTCTTAAGAATTGTCTTCAGATTTACAGTGAAAGTCTAACCGAAAATACATTATGAATGCCCGAGTAGCAACTTTATTCATTGTGAAGAGTAAATTGCTATATATTTGTGCCATAATTTACTGCACGTGCAAACTTAAGGTCTTTACAGGCGTTAGTGTGCAAAGATACATGTAGATAGAAACCTACGGTATACCGGTACACGTATACAGTATACTAGTGCTGGGATTTCCATATATTGAATAGTTATGAAAAGAATAACTCACCGAGAGAAGGATGATGACCAGCGAGTAGACCGTTGGGGTCGAAATCCTGAAGGTGGTTTGGATTATTTGGATTATTAGCTGTGAGAAGAGAATGGGAGTGAGGATGTGAATGTAAAATTTTCCTGCTGACCCCTTTGATCCGTTTTGTGGAGGAGAGGTCCATTCCACTTGCACCGCCAGGAGTTATTGTGCCGGATGGGATTTTCGGATAATCTAATCCGCCGTTTTCTGCTGTAGCTAAAGCCGCTGAGGCAGAAGCACTCGAGGACGAGTAGACGGGAGCACCGACGCCTTTCCCCTAAAGAGAAAACAAGAATTTCACCGAATACAGTTAGCAGTTGCATACAGAAGAATAGAAAAGCAAGAGCAAGAGCATCCTTTCCTCCAACTAAGACTAAGTCTCATCTCTTCCCAATCTCATGTGTGTATAACATGTGCTTACGCAAATACAAACTATAACTATTCCTACATACTACATACATACATACTCAAACTCACTCTACTTACTTACGTTAGGTAGTAGTAGTTAAAAAGTAAAATATAAGCTAACATAACATGCATTTATACCTAAAATACAATCCTAGCGTCACGTACAGGCAGATCACATGTAACTATGTACTTAACTAGGCCTAGGTACTCTGCCTATCTTACCACACATACATACATACATACATAATATGAATGAATTTAATTATACATCACTCACTCAGACTTAGACTTATAATATAACAAATGGTAACAGTACAGATACTGTATAACAACTAACTTAACTACTCTATTGTCAATGTATATCTTGTAGTAATAATATTATGCGAATACTGTGCATGAAGGTATTGCATCGTTTTGCAAATATTTCATACAGTTCTTCTATGTAGATACATAACATACATAGGAGATAACAATTAAAACCTGCCTTGTCTATTGTATACTCTGTCTACCTAATCTATCTACAGTACTATAGTCTAGAAGGAGATTTAGAGAAACTCATTTCTGTGAACGACTGATGTGATATATAAAACAGTACTTAGGTTATTTAGTTAGCAGTAGATAAACCAATAGTTTCTATATGTGTAATAGTAAGAACTATGGAAAGGAAAGAAAATATAAGAGAGTAAGAACATAAGGCAATGTAACACATAAATGATATATCAGTATGAATGAACACAAGTTATAGACTAATCCCATGTAGCTAGAGATATATCCGATCTAATGCTACTGCCGCTGCTGCATGGACTGTTTTCTATCCGCCGGCTCAGGATCAACATCATCCAGCCTAGGATTAATCTCCCTCTGAATCCCAATCCTAGCAAATCCATACAAAGCCATCCTATTCCAATCCACATCATGTGCTTATTCATTCGTGCTTTATCTGTGTGCTTTCGCTTTACGTAACAAACACACACATTCTCTTTAAACGCTACATACATACGATCAACTCTAATACTCAGAGTTTACTCTACTAACGTTTTTATCTACAGGGTGCTCTATACTTATTTTTCCTACATATGCTTATTCCGTTTTTAATTTTTCATGCTTAAATATGTGTATCTTTTGCAATAAAGTCTATCTGAATCTGTCCATACGCTCTATATATGTTCGTTAGATATATTAATTAATTTAAGTCTTGCAAAAATACCTGCATGCAAATCATTTTGTATCCTTAAACGAAATGTACATACAAACTGATAAGTTTACCCTGTACAATCTACGTACATTATATGTTCGCTATCACCATCACATTACATTGCTTATTCTCTTTATCTAATTAGTGTATGGTATATTATTTGCGAACATCTCATCCTCGACCAAAGCTAAAACAACAAAATAAGGAAAACCTATACTAATGTGTAATGTTGCAATTCTCTAAAACACGTTCGGTGTTCGGTGCCAATTCTATGGATTATAATAACATGGTTATCCATCTAGCCTATTGCGTTCTAATTTATATAGAAGACTTCCATTGCAAATTATTTACTTCTATATACATGCATTCAATGTATTTGTATTTCATGCTTCTAACTAACTAATGCTCATCTCTCAAAGTCTCAAGTAATAAATAGGTAGCTATAATGCTTATTATCTAAATCTAAACTACCTACCTAGCGATTAACGCTATTTACGCAAATAGTAAATGAATGTGATGAAATATGTATACTTAGTACGTTTACATACTCATTGAAACAATAACTATTCATTACTGAAGTTCGATTACCTTGTTTGTTTTACTTCTTGCCCAATGTTCATGCAACCTAAAGTTTGTACAAATATTACTGTGTGTATCTGTATATAAATATTTTCCTGAAGATATTTGGTAATCTTCCATTTGCATTCAAGCAAGTTTTGCGATCGTTATTCTATACAAAATACGATTTCCCAAACCAAACCCTTGATTTTAAAACAATAACAGATATATTACAAAGTTAAAAGCTATAAGTGTACTAAAATTAATGTAAAATATTTTTGAAGGGGCTACCATGTTTTTGTGTACTCAAAACGAACAAATTAGACTGATTAATGCAGAGCTATATACGTATACATTTATTACAATTACAACTTTCGTTTATAATAGTAATGGAAGGGACGATTATGCAATACAGAGAAGAGGAGAGAGGAAAGTAAACATTAATACAACAGTGCTTTGCGTATGACTAACTCTTAATAAGAGGGATAAATAAGCTTGTGTACGAAAGAGGAATTATCTCATGTTTCTATATATAAATATAATAATACTTTATACAGATAGATTGAGTTGGCCAATCAGTTTGCATGCTAATGCTAATACTAATACCACATACAGGATTAGAAGCATTAAGAGATGAATACAATTTGATATCGGAAAGCAGCAGGAGGAAAATAAAATAGTAGTACATAGTACATGTACATACACAGTACAGAGTAAGATTTGAGTTCGTCGCGTCGTCATCAACATCCCCTCTGAGAATATTTGATAGGAATCAATAGAACTGCATTTTAAGATCGGGATTTAGATTGAGGAATGAAAAAGCGAGTTAAATTTCAAGTTTGAGAGAGAGGGACATTATTTAGGTTTGGAAGATATTATTGCTCTAGATATTGTATTGTATTATATATGAACATACGTAAGTACTAAGTACGTGCCTATACTTATCACTAATATTCAGTCCTGCAGTTTGCTATTAGTAGGATAAGCCGAGTATTTTTTATTGTAGGGAAGAGATGACGGGTTTTCCATGGCTAGCTCTAGCTCGCTCTCTGCTCCATGAACCGTAAATAGGATAAAACCGCTTAACACTCATATTATATCTGAGCTGAGCTCAACTTGATATTTGGAAGTGCACCCCTCATTATACACAATAAATATGCTCATTCTTTAATTCGGGACAAAGAAGCTTTTTCAACTGATTGTGTTTAGTTAGAGCTGACTGAGTGTAGTTTGTTCTGTCTATCTGAATCTGGTGAGTGAGTGAGAGGTTGGCCTGGCTAGTTTTACTTTGGTTTCCCTTCAACTCTCCTCTCTTCAATTTAAGTAGATAAACTCACTCCCAATCTATATACACTACATATACTTCTCTACCTACTACAAATACTACACTACTAAATATTCCTACTTCAAAACTAACAATAAGTAACCCAATAATAAATGGAATTACTAGAGAGCAAATCACAATCTGCACATATAACAGCAATGTAGAGTACTTATGTAATAGGGTTGGACTTGGATGATCATCCTTTTCCTAACTATGCATATATAATACATTAAATCTAGTATTTGATTAGACATTAGATGGGAATGCGAGCTGAAATGAAAATAACCCTTTC
>JAQFYC010004093.1:0-18331 GCA_034694165.1 Tomocerus mixtus | reverse complement strand
AATCATTGATAATCATTGTGATAATCATTGATAATCATTGTGATAATCATTGATAATCATTGTGATAATCATTGATAGACGGACATACCGACGGACAGACAGACAGACACACCATTCACATAAAGGGGACAAGTTTGAGAGGTCTGTTGTCTGTTGTATTGAATGTAATATAGTGTATTGTAATTGTTTGACTGTAGTGTTGCTTGCTTCCTTTGTTGTGCTGTATAGTGTATTGAAGTTCAAAGTTTGTACTTCAAACTGACCTTAGTCGGCAACCCGTTAACCGATTGACCTCATTGTTACATGGTTGTTTGTACTTCAAACTGACCTAATTCGGCAACCCGTTAACCGATTGACCTCATTGTTACATGGTTGTTTGTACTTCAAACTGACCTAAGTCGGCAACCCGTTAACCGATTGACCTCATTTGCCATATGTTGTAATTTCAAAAAATGGGGGGCGGGGTCATAACTCTTAGGGGGTAGGTCCGATTGACCCAATTTTTCAATGGTGTCTGCGAAGGAACCTTAATAAGCTACCCTGAAAATTTGAAGTTGATATCGCAAACCGTTTTTGAGTTACACCGCAACCGGACGTACGTACGTACAGACACACAGATGGAACAAAACTATAAAGGAGACAAGCTCCTTAAAACTCCTAGTGGGTAGGTCCGATTGGCCCCATTTTTCAATGGTGTCTGCGGAGGAACCTTAATAAGCTACCCTGAAAATTAGAAGTTGATATCGCAAACCGGTTTTGAGTTACACCGTAACCGGACGTACGTACGTACAGACACACAGATGGAACAAAACTATAAAGGAGACAAGCTCCTTAATAAGTGTTCCACTACATTACTGAAACCCAAAATTCATATTTATGGTAATTCAATAATAGCGATATTAATATTATTTACTTTTGACTTAAAGGCGTACCGCGACATTTACTGTGTAACAATGAACTTGTAAGCTATATTATGTCGAGGAGTCGAGGACTCATATTTCCTTGTAATATGTATATTATGCTTTCATATTCATACGTATGTATTTAATCTGTATGTCTATCTGATCAAATTCTATTTATTACCCGTCGATTATTGGCACACTTGCTGTTTGCTAAATAATTTTGTTTGTTTATAGATAGCATATGACACATGTTATGTATAGATAGAGTCCATATAGAAATGCAATACATCCTAAAGTAGAAGGCAGCTTGTTTTTATAATAAGCTTTTATATATCCAATACTAATAATTTGGCACTGCATCTGCACTCTGCACGCATCGTTTAATGTTTATATTTTGAGTAAATATGATTTACGTGATTATTACAGATATTATGACGCAATAAGTACAATTGTATGCCACAAAAACCGATAATTGTTTCGCATCTCACGTACTGTACGTTCCTAATTATGTTACTTACTCTACTAACTACTATAACTTAACAACATGCATTGTGCTGTTCAATATTAACTTGACAGTCAGTGTTCGTTTTGTATGTTTATCATTTACATCGTAGCAAAGGGCACACAGTTAGGGTACATCACCACCTTGTACACACAGATTGTAAGTAAAATTAATAAAAAATATCAAAATCCAAAATAAGGTTATTTGCCTATCTTCTACGTCAATGACAAGGGCAGTACTTGTACCATATCATATTATCATGGGGCTTACTCGGTTCTGTCCTTGGAAGTTGGATTTATGTACTCCAGATCAATAAAGACTTCCAGAGCCTTATCCTTATCCAAATAATAAAGTTGTTTCAGCTCCGTGTGCTCTTTCACCAATGAACTATAATCAAGGGGCACCTGGAGCACTAATAGCAGTAGTACCCTCTGCGCCATATTTTGAAGAGTATCTTGATTTGAGTAAGAATTAAAAAAAATTAATTTCAAACCTATAAAAAGGTTTTTCAACTGAGTAAAAGCTTACTACTTATTATATAGTATGGATAAATGAATAAACACATAAATATGTACTTCATAAGCTGATTGTAACTAGTTATCGCAGCATTCTTTACTTTTTTCCAGTTCCACCGACTTGCTGAATCTGTAGCTCTATTTCAAGGAGGGTCAGCTACAAACCAAAATGCACAACAAAATACGTTTTAAAAAATATAATAGAATTGGGATTCATGTTCGGGCGATTATACTTAACAAATCTAGGAAGGCTTGGTAAATATAACTAATATAATTGCATATTAGTAAAACATTTTGATTAGCATTACTATATTGCGTTTCCTGTTGTGAAGTTAGTATCATGCCATGCAATTCCGATAAGAGAGTTTCACATTACATATTATTTGCATTTTGTACAAGGTACTTGCTTACGTGTACAACTATTTATGTATTTATGTTCGATATATTAGCAGGGTTCCTTGTATTGCTTGCTCGCATATCCCACGTTGTAATAAAATACTACACCATCAATTATTCCTTATTATTATTATATACAGACATGAATTTTAATTTAATAGAAATATTACTGATAAAATTTTATCACTAAACATTACTGAAGTATGGTAAACTAAAACTAATATTGTACGATAATGCGCCTTTTATTGTTAGCATTCAAAATTATTCATTTGTATACTTACATTTCTTATTACTTATTACATAATATTACATACAAAATTAGGCTGCACCAGCCACAAAACCTTTGTTATGTACGAACGGAGTACAGATAACAAAAAATAAAACAACCAAATACAAGGTTTATATGCTGTTAGCTATGTGGAGGACCTTTTAACAGTGCAGTGCAGTGTATGCATGTATTATTATATTACGTATATTTAGTGTGAAAGATATTCTGTCATGTCATATTTAAACTTATATTGTGTTTTGTTCTATCTATCCGCATGAATCCACACAAAGCGTAAATATTTAGTATCTATAGGCAGTCCGTTCCATTTCAGCGCAACACCTTGTTGATTTCAGCTGGAGCTAATTTTTGTTAACTCCGTGGTTATAATTTAAAATATATTATTTATTTCATAGTTCTCTGACGTTAATGAAAATAAACAAATATGGCTCAAAACAGATTTTATATTGAATTGGACAATGAAATACGTTCGTTTTTCCCCGGTCAAGCCATAACTGGACGAGCTATTGTTGAGGCATGTCGAGAAAGAAAAACAGATGGTATGACGAAACCCAAATTAATAAAATGTGTATCTATTAATTTTTAATTTTTATCTAAAATGCAAGAAATATAATAAATATACATTTCAATATTCAGGAATTCAAATTGTATTTGCCGGAGGAGCGGCTGTACGCTGGACAGAGACACGTACAGTGCATACAGGAACTGGACAAAATCAGACGTCGCGTACTGAAACGATTGTTTTCTCGTCTCATGAAGAGTATTTTAACTGTGTTCTAAATCTTGTAGGACATGGTAAGTCAACCAGTGTCGTAAAAATATAATAATCAAAATCTAATATCGATCAAGAATATATATATATATAAAGCCATAAAAAGAGATTATTTCAAGTGTTGTTACGCCCATTTTGCTACAATTCATTGATGCGCAATATTTTCTCCATTTTACAATGTCTGAGCTTCAAATTAAAAACTTGTTTTAATTTTTTATATGATTATCTTATGCATTTAATTTTTTACACTATAAATAGAATGTCGGTAGAATAAATTAACACGGAATTTCCGTTCAACGACATCAACGATTTACGATATTGTCCAAAGTTTTACTAATCGTTCTTAAAATGGGAAAGTACACATTAACTATAATTAACACCAACCTTTGCATTTTAGTTGTGCTACCGATGGGTCGCTACTCCTATCCATTTCAATTTGTATTGCCTCCAAACTTGCCTTCTTCATTCAGCGGCCTTCATGGAAGTGTGACCTATGATATGACTGCAATTATGAAGAGAACCTGGAAATTCAATCACAAGGCCATGGTTCCCTTTACTGTGAATGCAATTGTGGACTTGAATAGAGATCCTCGAGCCTTATGTCCAATGGAAGTAGCAAAGGATAAAAATATATGTTGCCTGTGTTGCAAATCAGGTCCTGTTGCATTTTTACTCAAATTGCCCAGAACTGGTTACGTCCCTGGTGAGATTATCGAAATAATTGTTGAAATGCTTAATCAAAGTGACAGAAAAGTTTTGAGGAGCAAACTAACGCTTTCTCAGGTAGCGACAATACTAAAATACAAAGCTTAACGACAGAAAAATTATCTAATCGCATGATAATATAAATAACCAGTCATTAATTCTTTTTATTGTAGCAAACTTCATTTCATGCCAGAGGTAAAACAAAATTGTCAACACAGCTGCTAGTATCTGCCTCCGGTCCTTCTATTGAAGAAGGAGGAAGCGAATCATGGGGTGGGAAAGTATTAAAAATACCACCGGTTCCTCCCACACAACTTGGCAATTGTGGAATCATCAATGTAGAATATTATTTAACGGTAATTGTGAATATTTTTTTGCACCTCTACTTGGAACCTTGAGTCTTCTTGACTATTTTCCTTAGCTATGTAAATATTCCTCTAGTATCTTATGTAACATAAAATTATTATATTGCTTACCCGCTAGTAGTATTTTAAATACTAAATAGAAATACATTTTTGTGATTTATAAAGAAATAACGATATAAATTTTTAATTGCACAACGGAAATATTTTTAAAATATTTTACTTCAAAAAACAAAGTTTGCGACAGCGGCAGCGCCAGGAAAGGAAATTAACATCAGGTGTATAATAATAATCTATCTCTGATCTACATACTAGGAACAGTGGGCAATATTTTATTTTTGGCTTGATTATAAATTACTATTGTATGTATAATTAGTAAATCGTTTTATTTTATGTCAAATATAGTAACAAACATGAATGTTTTGCCTTTGCAGTTTGAAATGGAATTATCTGGACCTTCTTCAAATTTAAAAGGGGTAATCCCAATAGTCATTGGTACAATACCTCTCCGAAATACATTCCATGAACTCGGGTTCATTTCAAATCAACAAAGACTTCCAGAGCCTTATCCAAATAACAAAGTTGTTCCAACTCACTGTATGCCTCTTCCGCCAATGAACTACAATCAAGGAGCACCTGCAGGACCAGCACCACTTCCCTCTGCGCCATATTTTGAGGAGTATCCTGATTTGCGTAAGATAGTTAAACTCACTTTTCTGAATTGCCAGTTATGCAGTTATTTGCTATGTACATTTATCCCGATAATAGAAATTCTCGACTCAAAATAGGGAAAATGAAGTTCCCCCTGTTTTCATAATTGTTACCTAATTTAAAAACGATCATAACCAGATTTTAATCCCACATTCACTTTTTGTATGGGATCATAATCGTACAATGTTTATTCAGCCAAAGTTTTATTCGGTAGACTAAACATCAAAATCACGCAGTGGTAACCAACTGGTGGTTATACACCAGTTAGGGGTACGATTCTTATTCTAATAATCTTGTTCATATCGCGTCACCTATATTTCCTTATATAAATAGTTAAGGATTTATAAACAGAAATTAATTTTGAAGGATAAAAATTTGCAATAACAAAAATTTCTGATGTGTAACCAAAATATTATAACATTTCTCGCCCTTCTTCAATTTCAGCTCCACCGACTTATGCTGAATCTGTGGCACTGTTTCAAGGAGAATCAACTGCAAACCAAAATTCGCAAGAAAATACGAGTTCCGGGGAAGGAGGTCAGCCACCCCCATATGTTCCAAACTATATTACCTACGGATTTGCATCTCCGACCCCTCAATTTCCAATCAATTAAATGTCGGATGGGATTTAGTTTTTACAAAAGGGTTCTAGAATTGGATTAATACCCAGATGACTATACGACGTTTGTTTTATAATTAAAGAAAGGAATTATTAAAGTGAACCAAAAGTTTGTAAAATGCGTAAGGTATGAAAAAAGTACTAAAAGCTGTTACAAAATTGTAAATACAAATACATATACTTCCTATTGTATTTTCTTTATCAGGAGCTGCATGTCTGTGCGATTTCAATTTTACGGTGCGATATCGTACCTGAATTCAAATAAGGGGTCTTATATATGACATGCGTACAATTGATTATGAAATTTTAATATCAATAGTGGATTATTTAAGTTATAGGTTTTCATCGTTATATTATTTCAATAATTGAGTTTGGGCCATTTTAATTTTGAACAAGTCCTCAGTTGCGATTGGTTATTGATTTATCAATAAAAACCAAAAAAAAGAAAATATAATTGGTTCTGAATTGTTTACAGTACTTGTAGTTTCAATAATTGGTTCGCTGGGGCCCCCATAATGAATGCAGTTATTTGCAGAAAAATAAACTAATATATGTTACTTTAAGAACCATATAGCACTGTAAATAAAGGATGATACTATGAGTTCTGTTTTTGTTATGCGTTGATAAGAAATGTCCAAATGATACTCATTTATGATCCATTTTCCGATTTGCTAATATGGTATGTAATTGCAACTATAAGGCAAAAAACAGAATAGGCGACAAATACATTATTAAAAGATAAATGCTAGGCAAAGCCGTTCTCCTTATTAAGTAGCGGAAGCTACTTTATACGATTACGTTGCCTGGGCGTCTGTCTGTCTGTCCGTCTGTAAACACGATAACTTTTGAACGGATTAAGATAAACCGTTACAACTCAGTATACTTCCTTTGTGGGACCAGAGGACGAAAACCTCCTATTATGGGGTCAATCGGTCAACGGGTCACTCAGTTAGGTCAATTTGAAATATACATACATGATAGGGAAATCCATGGAAGTATTTTCTCCTACAAAATTTTTTTGAAGTTTTTGAGGAAAGACCGGATTTACACCGATCTCAGCATTCTGAAATTTTTTGCCTGGGTAGGGATAATGTGGGCATTATAGTAGAGGGTTGCTTGGGCATACGGAATATGAGCTGACATTTAGTGTGCATACAACAATGCACACCAGAAACATAATATATGGACCACATCTACGAGAGGTGTAGCATAAGTGGGAGACTTTTCATTTTTACATATATATTTGTAACTATTACAACATTTTTGAATTGTGTTAACGGAATTCAATGCAAGGATAAATTTTACTTTCTCACAATGCCCCAACTTATTGGGGTAATGTGAGATTTGACCAAAAACTCTCTTCCGCTACTTTATTACAAACAGTTTTGCAATGTTTTATTTAGTATTGGGTTTTTTGTTTTCTTGCAGCCAAGTAGAAAAAATAAGTTTTCTCCTTTACTTTTAACAATACAATTAGGTAAATTGGATACTTTTTCCTGTCCTGTCTCTTGACACTAACGAAGTACATCATCAGCAGATCAATCCTAAATACTTGGGAGCGGTAATTCGTATACAGTTAATTTTTTCTTGCAGGAGATTATCAGATTATTATTTTTACAAGAAAAGAAGGAATCAGTTTTTTATTGTTTACGCCAATTAATATTTTATTTTAATTTGAGTATTGGAACGGAAAATTAGCTCATCAAAGAGCAAAGGATCTTATATAATTAGCATAGTGTCTTTGTATGTAGTTGCAAACTTACAATGTCAGCAGTTTTGTTATATATATGCATAGTTTACATACCCTCAGCCCCCACTCTTGGACAAATTCGCACTAACAGACTAGCAACCGAACTCTTGTGAAATAGTTAGAGGCAAGATCGCAACCAATGTAATCATATCTGACCAATATTGAGAATCTACCAAACCGAGACTAAATATAAATATTTAGTAGAACTGCGAGGTTAGAGCTCTAAGCCGGATAGACCGTGTTTACTATATCATATATCCTTTACGTTTAAAAGTCGTATTTTATTTTAAAATTAAAAATTTCAGGTAATAGACCAAATTCCTATTTAGACACTTGTTATTATATCCTTTGTGGGTGAAAATATGGAGCTGGAATGTTAGTTAGCTGAACAATATTTGATAACAGAGAAAAACAATCAAGTTTAAGCAAATAAAGGGGTGTTATTTAGCAATTAAGCAATCTTTTTCGTGAGTCATGTTTTTCGAAACAAATTAAAGTTGGCTTAATTAGGCAGCATTGAGTTTGCAAATTGTCAACGCAAAATCGACACATGAAGGGTTCGTCCCAGTCCCACCTCTAATACTTATACCAATCTAATACAAATATCAGGCAATACAAAATTTTATTATTATGACATTTTTCTGTCGTGTATGAGTAGACATCTATTGTACTATTGAACTAATTGGCCAGGGAATGCTATATTCATTCCGGGCATGTGCTTCGGTTTTTGCAGGTTTGCATGTGCAATTTGAATGTGCGAACATTGCTAAATGCGAACTACATTAAGTAAGCACGACAGTAGGACTTCATTCAAGTAGCCACATCAAGTCGTCTTCACTTCACCATAACCTAGCTGATTCCATTTGATTAAAAGTGTTCGGGGCCTCTAATTTTTCTGAATGACTTGTTGATTGGCATTTAGTATTGTAGATTTCCTAGATAACAGTGGCCCATGGCCATTAAAATAATAAAAAGCCAAGCCACGGAGTAAAGTCTTCAAAAACAGACATCACCACAAACTACAAACTGTGACGAAGTAAGCATCTTAATTATTTTCTCTCCAGCCACACTTATCAATTCATCAGTTGTCTTCTCCTTGTAAGTTGTTAACACAACAAAACTTGACAATGGCTACTGTCACGGGCAAGTTTTCTAGTCCGTCTTGTCTATTATTGACGACTAGTTACTTCACTCGTACCAGTGGTCATTAAACTTTCGAATTTCTCACTCCAGTAGCCGTTAACTCAACAATATCGTCATGTCTTGTTGGACACTTATAATTCGTCATAAAGTGTCAACTTACACGATTTCAGTTATGAAATGTGAGTTCGGCATCTTTGTTAATTCAAGACTCATCTTCCACATCTACCTTGTGGTAACACAGCAACCAACAGCACAGAGGTAGCTAATGTGATGGGGTGATTTCCTAATTTCATCGTAATTTAGCAGATGACTAGAAACTCAACTCATAACAATGGTGGCCACATCCACGTCACATCAAAATATTCGAAATTCCTCTCAACAAAGTAAAACAGTTCTCAATCAATCAGTTCATTCACTAGATTGAAATTTTTAGCGAGCTACCAACTAGATAGATTTTACTATTTTACTACAACTGTAGTCTACCGGTCTACCTACAGTACAGTGCAGTGGCTTTGTGGCAGTAGATTACTGGATATTTAGTTGGAAGAGAAGCGGATCCAGTAATGCTTGTACGTTGAGTTTATTTTGCGGCAAGTTTTGCTATTTGTTTGTTTACTTACTTACCCAACGACAACAACAACATATTTATACAAAAACTGGCAAAAGGACTGACTGACACTGGCACTGAAGGATTGTCAAAATGACCCAAAACCGATTTTTGATTGAACTGGATAACGAAATTCGGTCTTTTTTCCCCGGTCAAGCAGTAACAGGAAGAGTAATTGTAGAAGCGGCCCGAGAAAGGAAAACAGAAGGTATGTAATATTAGTTTTAGACGACTTTAGTCAACTAAAGTCGTTGAAAACGCCCACACTAATGTAAAATGTACTAGTTGGTCCAGTTGGTAGTAAGAAAATGCTAGGTCATAGGTACTAAGTAGCAAGTATATAAATATCAAATTATTTTATAGTATACAACTACATTCAAGTCCATCTGACCTTATTATTACCTATAAAGCTTCTAGAACAATTGTTTGTGCATTTAATAATTGTGTATTATTTTAATTATTCATATCACTGCATTTTTTAATTTTCCACTTCAGGCATTAGCATTGTATTTGCTGGCAGAGCGGCTGTTCATTGGACAGAGACCCGAGATGTAAGCACAGGCACTGGAGACAACAGAAGGACAGAAACGGAAACTATTGACTACTCCGCCCATGAAGAATATTTTAATTGCATGCTAAATCTTGTAGGAAATGGTAATATTCAATTTCCAGTTTTATTGGCATTGGAATTTCGAAGAATAGTTTGGTATTTAAATATTTCACAGTAAAAATGCAAATTTTAATTGCATAATCTTTTTGTGTTTTGATATATAAACAGTGGTTTTGCCAATGGGTCGCTACTCCTATCCATTTCAATTTGTTTTACCTCCAAACTTACCGTCTTCATTCAGCGGCCTGCATGGAAGTGTGACCTATGACATGACTGCAATTATGAAGAGAACCTGGAAATTCGATCACAAGGCCATGGTTCCCTTTACTGTGAATGCAATTGTGGACTTGAATAGAGATCCTAGAGCCTTATCTCCAGCGGAAGTAGCCAAGGAGAAAAATATGTGTTGCCTATGCTGCAAATCAGGTCCAGTTGCATTTTTACTGAAGTTGCCTAAAACTGGCTACGTTCCTGGAGAAACCATCCAAATAACTGCTGAAATGCTAAACCAAAGCAATAGAAAGGTTTTGAGGAGCAAATTGACACTTTCACAGGTAACTAAACTTAAAGACAAATGTAATTAGCAGAAATATAAAAAATTATATTTTGTGTTTCTTAGAAAACTACATTTCACGCCCGAGCAAGTACAAATTTTTCGACACAACTATTACAATCTGTAATCGGTCCTTCTGTTGAGGAAGGAGAAAGCGAATCATGGGGTGGGAAAGTTTTGCAAATTCCTCCAATCCCTCCCACGCAACTAGGAAACTGTGGGATCATCAACGTACAATATTATTTAACGGTAAACACTTGTATTTCGATTTTTAAACGTGAATTCCAACTGTATAAATGATTGCAGCTATTGTTAACTACTCTGTGAAATGGGTAATGTATCTATTGCTTTATATTTTTCTCCTGTTTTTAGTTCGAAATGGAGTTGTCAGGACCATCAATTAATTTAAAGGGTGAAATTCCCATAGTAATTGGCACCATACCTCTCCGAAATACATTTCGTGAACTTGGATTCATTCCAAATCAACAAAGCCAGCCAGAATCGTATTCAAATAAAAAAGTGGATCTTCCTCCTAGCAACCCGAATTACAACCAAAGGGTACCACCGCTACTTTCTGCACCATATTTTGAAGAGTATCCTGATATGCGTAAGAATTAAAATTTATGAAAATTATCTTTTGTCCAATGTAATTGTTCATATTCCTTTCATACGGTAAATTATTAGATAAGTTTTTTTTTGGTGGAACAAATACAAAGTACATTGTGAAACATTTAATAATAAGTCCATTGTTTTAACAATTTCAGCTCCTCCGACGTATGCTGAATCCATGGCGTTATTTCAGGGAGCACCCAGTACAGATCAAAATGTGGAACAAAATATTATGTCTCCTACAGAAGTAACTCAGCCACCTACCCAGAACGCGTACGTTCCAAATTATGTTACGTATGGATGGGTATAAGCAAACCTTAAAATTCAATAAAATTGTATTTGCGATGCAAACTTGGTATCACGCAAGAATTTAGACTATAGCTTAGATCTGAGACTATATTTACTGACAAGATGCGTAATAAATAATAATTTATGTATAAAATACCTTAAGTTTTGTGAACACACGACCAGGAAAGTTGTCATTAATGTACAAAAGTGAGTACTTTTTTGTAAGTGAAACGCACGGTAGATTCCAGAAACCTATTTTACATTTTTCAACTCCCCGTGTCACTTCATTGTAAAAACTAAAGACAATAAATGCTTGCAACTGAAAATGGATGACATATAATGAATTATAATTGCACTATTAACGTTAAACATATTTTAAAGTATGCTAATTTTCTGCGAATTCCCGTCAAATATAAAACAACCAAAGCACTCAAATCTTAACAGAGGCAAAAATAATAAGCAGAACCATCAAATTGTTCACCCAGTAGACAAATGGCTTTAAGTAAATAATATTTATAGGTTTTTATGTTTTTATTGGTAACTTTTTATTAAATTCAGCATGCAATAAACGATGTATATATTGTCCTACCAATTCAAAACTCTTGAGATCACACCATAAATTATGTTTACATGTATTAATCTCGTAAATATGAATTAACTACTATTGTCAATCTTGAACTTCCAATTACAATTGCGCTGACTACTTTCACAATAGTAAAATTGTCAAATGAATAGAAACAACCTACATTGATCTTCAACGGGGAAATTGATTTATAAATTACGATTTCCCTACGTTGTCCTATCATTGATGGATTAGTAAAATTAATAGATTTTTTCTGAATATTTCCAGCCATATGTGACAAATAAGCTAGTTCAGTAAGAGCCCCCAGACTAGATATGACAAACAAAATTAAAATTAATGTGTTTAACTTATCGTGGAAAATTATAACGGAGCAATTACACGTAATAACTGCACCGCCTGCAATTACTTTGTTGAATGGTATAAATACATTGGAGAAAATTTCATTAAATCGGTTTAGAAATACTTGAGCTGCTCTATACTTCTTTATGAAAAAAAGGTTATTTACGTTCCCAGCAAGTAGCCTAAATATAGTAAAACATATCCACATACATAAAATGAAAAATTATTTATATCAAAATAAATTACAGAAGCCATTATTGAATATTTAATTTTACCTTAAATGACGCAAGTTGTCGCTAGCTGACTTCAAGGAAACCAAAACGATGACTAAATAAAAGAACGTTGTTGAGCAAACCCAGCAAGCTGTTAGAGTTTCAAAAATAGCTACTGCTAATGTCAGTATGATGTTCAGACCCCAATTAGCGTTGTTACTTACAGGAATGAGAAAATTGAAAACGTAGTGTTTGGCATTTGGAAATGAGAAGACCATTATAAAATTTATATTCAAAAACGATGTCATTGCAGATAGAATTCCATCCAATATTAACTTCAGAACAAATTTCTCCCTCCTCGCCGTTTTGCTCCAAACGGCCACTAATTATTTAATTTGGTGTGTTTTAAAGGATTTCCAATTAATTTCATTTACTTAAGGAAAAGCATTTCTTGAAATTACGTTCACAGTAATATTTATTCTGAACTTACCTTTTGATTTACAAAGAAATGTTGTAAGATCGTTTGAAAATTTCAATAATTCATTTTTGTGGAGCGTGGTTGTTAAATGTAACATCGAATGATAGGAAAACAGTATTGCCCAAAATATATGCACAACAATCTCTAAAATGTGCGAATTAGATACAATTGAAAAATATAATTTGATCCAGATTGCGGTTGCGTGAAAGTAGGAAAACCAGGATACATACCTCCAATAGCGGTCGTTTCTGTACGTGAAACATAAATTGTTGCCGTCCCAGTTATACGGAACTGCATGAATTAGTGCCAATAACCAGAAAACATTTTGGTATCTATCTACAAGATTGTTAGTAGCCCTCTTCTCGATGAGATTTCTGTTACATTTTAAAAATTTCACCTTCATAGTTACACTGTCCTACACTTTCACTTGCTTTCAGTATGATAACCTTTGTTGTATATTGTCAAGCCTTGCATATTTGAAAGTAGTGGACCTTAAGAGTTTGTAGGAGAATAAAACCTTGCGTAGTGGATTTGCTTGAAAAATATATATAATAATTAGGTACAATCTAATTTTTAAATTCATTCTAATCGATTTTCTAGAACCACATAGGTAAAGTATAATCCAACCCTCGGAATCCGAGGAAATGCAGTCACTTATTTACTTCGGGAAATTGTTTTAGAAGTTTAACCTATACACATTTTATGTGGTAATTTGACAAGCGTTCGATTTTCTACTCCAAATATCGTCGCCTATATAAAGCAGAAAAGGCTAACTTAATTTGTGCTATAGATGCGGAAAAGGCCAACTTAACTTTCTCTATAGGCCGTAACGAAGCAAGGATTCCAATGCGCAACGGGAAATATAGAATTTACAAATATTCGAATTATTCGTTTCGCGGTTCGATTTTGTGGCTTATAAGTACAGGAAGTGTTACAATTTTATTTAAAAACACCAGTGATTATAATATTTCCACTGCTAAATTAGTGTTTTCGTATTAAGTCAAGTATCTCTTTCAATTATAATCGCATTTCAAAATTTTGGTGGTCGAAACGGCAGAGAAATAAAAAATTTACTATGTAGGACAAGGTAAAGTTACGCACCAAATATGTAAATTGCTCATTTTTTGCTACTGGGGTACTGTGGAGCCAAGGAGATTCAAGGATAAGCTGTTACTCCCTATAGCATGAATAAGCCAACTTATATTTAAAGGATAATATGAGCGCAGCTTCTAGACTTACTACAAAGTTAAATTGCCCTTGCCTTTTCTGCATCTATAGAAAAAGTCAAGTTGGCATTATCTACATCTATGGAAAAAATTAAGTTAGCCTTTTCTGCTTTATAGGTGACGATATATAGTATTCAATTTTGAATTTGCCTTGATAACAGTACTCTTTGAATACACCATTTATTGGAAACAATTCTAGTTGCAGCACAGAAGTAAGGATTGGGAATTTTCATATGTGATACCTATACGGTGGTTATCAAATTTTTTTAAATCGTCACTTTGATTTAATATCTATCTATAGAGTATTTACTGTAGAATAGCTTATGTATAGGTATGAAAATTACGGGTTTGACTTATCCCAATGTAACAACAATTTAAATTAATTATGATACAGTTTGAAAAATATGTAGTCTTGGGGAAAACAGTGTATTATATTGTATAAAAACTCAGTTCTAGAAAAGTGCATAGCATTTATTTTAATTTGTGTGCGCTTGTTTCAACCTTTTTTTCTAGTAAACTTAGACACTTTTGAAATGAATGAAGGTATAAAAATATGAAATTTAATGAATTCTTACTATAAATGGTCATAACACTATAATAGTAATCATTGTACATTAATGCTCATAATTCCAAACCTACCCGAAAGTTAAATTTACTTCTGCAATTCTTAGCAAAATACGCAACATATTTGCTAAAAACTTTTATTTGTAGGTATTACATAATACTAGCATAGTACCCAAACACCATTTTCCTTCGTCGGAAAATCATTCCCGAATTGAATGTCAAGTCAACAGGATATATATAGCGATCACAATTTGGATAAAAGTAATCAATCGGGTTATAATAAGTTGTGATTGGATGCTATTAAGGTTGGTATTTTCCCTCAGAATGGGTTTGCAATAAAATAGTAATGTGCGGTATATATGTACATACAGTCAGGAAATAATCCACACTTAAACGCATAAGCGATGTTTGCAAAGATAACAATTAAATTGATTCGTGGTGATATTATTTATTGTACCACAGTTAACAAAGCAAATGCCATCAAATCATAAATATCTCAATCCAGAAGCAAGTCCGGAATGATATGTCAGTAGTGCAAATATTATTTTTGCGATCATAAGTATTTAATTGCTAACGCTGTGGTTGTTTTTTCTTGACATTTTATTCTCCTTGTAATCATTTATAACTAACAATAAGATATGGTCAGTAGATATGTAAATGGAAATATTAACATAAGAATAAATTGCTACCTCCTCGCGGCTGTCCTCCATATTGCTCTTAATTTACTAATATTGTTGATTTAATATCTTACAATTATTTCACAGCATTGCCACATCATAATTAAAACGTTATGAAGGACTGCAAAAACATTTTTTCAAAACTAAATTCAAATTCACTTACTTATATATAAAAATGGGAAATATTTATTATTATGCTATATTTTGGTTTACCACAAATTGTAAAAGGTAATTTGAAAACTGCAATAATTTGTTTTTTGTGGAGCATGGTAAAAATAAATTAGTCAAAGTCAAATGAGAGAGAAGCGGAATGAAACACATATTACTAAATGATAATGATATTACTATTATGAGGCGTGCGTCTGTGTCTGTACTGCACCGTGAACATAATGTGTAAAATGCTAAAATCGATACAAAAGACCTCAAAATTTGTAGAAAAAAACATTCACCATAATATATTGATTCTAAATTAGCACTGCAACATTTCCCGACAGCTTTGCCTTTCCGAAAGGCTCTTCCATTCAAAGTTTTGAATTATCAACATAATTTGTAATTATAGATAACTGAGGCTGGGCTACACCTTCCTATTTTAATAAAAATATTCCTTGGAGAATTCTTCCGAGTGTGATTACGATGGCCTGCCTTGTCGTCTACACAATCGCTAGGGGTTTCGTACACCAAGTGGGGTGGGCCGGTTAGTCATTTTTCTTTGGATTATTAATGTAGGTAAAGGAATATTATAAAATACAAATATCATTAAGTGAACTCTTTCTCTTTCAGGATATAAGCAACATATTTTAAATGCTGAAAGCGTCTTAAAACCTAAAAAAATCGATTTCACAATGCTTCATGTTTCACACAAAATATCTTTTTAAATGCCAGATATTTTACACGTATGCCCCCAATCAGAAGTTTACATGCAAAGAATCTAGGATGCAACAAATAAAATATTATATTATATATTACAACGCATTTGCTACAATAATTGACAATCTAGACGTTCCTACCACAATTGCGCTAATTACCTTTACAATTGTAAATTTGTCAAATGAATAAAAGCCAGCTACATTAATTTTTATAGGAGGGTAGGATTTAATCATTGCAGTTTCCTTACTATGTCGTGATGCTGAAGGTTGATCAAAACTTTTAGATTTGGTTTGAATATTTCCAGCCATATGAGGCAAACAGGCTACTTCAGTTAGACCTGCTAGACTGACCATTGTAAACAAAATCACAATAAATATGTGCAACTTATTGTGGAAAATTATTACCGAACAATTACATATAATAACTTCTCCGCTTACAATAAGTTTGTTGAATGGCATAAATATCGTAGAGAAAATTTCATTAAATCGGTTTTGAAATATTTGTGCTTGTCTATACTTTTTTATGAAGAAAAGATGAGCCACGTTCCCATTGACAATCCTGAATAATAAAATGTATGTTATTATTGCATAAATTACTAGAAAATTAACAGAATGAACTTTAATTTTTGAATTTTTTTGCTTTACCTTAAATATCGTAAGTGGTCGCTTACATATTTCAAAGAACCCAAAACAATAGTCAAATAGAAAAAGGCTATTGAGCAAAACCAGCACAATGTCAGGGTTTCCATTGTAGCTACTAATAATGTCAGCATCATTATATGCAGACTATAATTAGAGTTGTTCTGTTGAGGAATGAGAAAATTAAAAACGTAATGTTTGGCATTTGGGAACACGAAGATCATAATGATATTTATATTCAACAAGGATGCCATTGCTAACAGAAGCGAATCCAACATTAACTTTAACATTAATGTCTCCCTCCTCGCGGCCTTGCTCCACACTGTGCCTATTTATACATTAAAAAAGAATATTCCAGTAATCTATATCTGAAATAAATAAAACATGTTCTCGAGTGTATCCATCTTAACTCGCAGCATTAAATTAAATCAATATATTAAATTACAAATGTTATAATGTTACCCTTTGGATTGCCACAAACTTGTATAAGGTAGTTTGAAAACTGCAACAATTCATTTTTGTAGAGACTGGTGATTAGGTGTGTCATCGAATGATAAGTAAATAGTAATGCCCAAAAAATGTGCACAATAATCTCTAAAATGTGTGAATCTGATTCAATTGAAAAATACAACTTGATCCAGATTAAGGTGGAGTGAATGTACGAAAACCAGGACACAAACCTCCAATACCCGTTTTTTCTGTTTGTGAAACACAATTTGCCGCTATCCCAATAGTAAGGAACTGCATGAATTAGTGTCAACAGTTTGAAAACAGTTTTGTACCTGGTTAAAAGATTTTTGTTAGGCATTGTCATCTGTGATGAAACACTATCATTATATGCGCTCTGTTTTTTTAATTTAATGAATTTATAAAATCGTACGCTATACTTTTTGCATTTTAGTAAAATGTTAAACATGCCTTGCCGGTGTAATATTGCCTAACGGAAACGTAAAATTTTAATTTTGCTTTAAGTTTTTTACTTCACCATTGTTATGCTCCGTGGTTCAAATGAGTATTAGCAACGGAAAAACACGCAAGAAATGGCTGTGCTATAAAATATTTTGATAGAGACGAACCTAAGCCATTGTGACAATTAAAAAAAATTACATTTCCTAAACGATAATGTGCCCGTCGTCCAGTACAAACATCATTATTTTTCGGGCGGAGATAAAAAAGTTTGGATAGCAGTATTTAACCACAGCATTTATAGTACATGCTAAAAGTTTATAGCATGTTTATCACGCTATTTGCGGTATTTCGAGCCAGTACGACAATACTCAAAATTAAAAGGATTTTTTGGTCAACATGTTATAGTAAGTAATCAGTCAATAATCTGCACCTTGTAAGGGAGCTTTGTACACGCATACACAAGCGACCATCCGCCCGCCTATGTATTGAATATTAGTTAGAATTCCTT
>JAQFYC010004092.1:0-18332 GCA_034694165.1 Tomocerus mixtus | reverse complement strand
CCCCGTTAACTGCTTAATCAAACTGGTAAACTCAATATTTATTTAAAATTTGTCGTATTAATGTTTTGACCCAAAAATTGAAATTACCGTTTTTGCCTAGGCATTACCGGTAATGCCTTATTACCGATTTTTCCGGTAACATATGTACAACATTAAATACTAGAATACTACTGCACGCACTTGTCTGTAATGGTTACACAGCTTGCAGCACTTAAAACATAATCTTCGGATATTAAAGTGCCGCTGCATTTGTACTCGCAATCAAAATTCTTATCAGCATTGTCGCGGCCTGACTTGCAATATCCTATTGCAACCTGGTAATAATCAAACCAAGATTACAAAGCATTTTTATTTAAAAAAATTAAAATGTTTTACATCAAATCAATCGTCTCAGCATAAAATTAAATCAGTCATATGTAAGAAATCTTTACATCAGTATCAAATTGCATAATTAATGAAATGCAGTCGTTAATGCAACGTTGTCTTTGGAATTTCTGAGATAGATATCTGCAGATATAAAGATTAATTTCCTAAAATTTTGTAATTTATAATTCAAATTTACCATGTGAGGAAGTTGGCCCATCAAGGCATCCTTTCCGGAATTGAAAACTGAAGAAGATATGATTTTAGAGGCGGGATAAGCTTTTTCGGATGATGATATTGAAGACTCAAATGCTGAATATTCTTTACATTCTATGTGATCAGTTTTGTGATTACTAAATCGTATCCAATTGATTAATTTTGCTAGCTAGACAAAATAATAAAACATGCAACAACTTTTGTTACATTGTGTAAACAGGAAATAAACAGGAACTTACTGATGCTGCTTATCCTCTCTTCATTCGGGCAGCATATCAAAGTTTGTTTATTCTATGTGAAGGTAAAAAATTAAATTAATTAACCTTTACTCCAAAAATTATATTGCTCAATTAATAAAGTAGTGAAAATAATATATTCATCTGGTTATAAATAATATTGTAATTAGTTTTTACTTTGATAACTAATGTAGGATGTATTCCAGCTCGTAAATTGGAGATGGCCACTGGACAATCGGATAACTGTTTTGTTATTATTCCCGGAGAACCTTGTAAATCGTCCATGGTGCAATATTGACTATTTTTTGTAACTACAATTATACATACATTACCAACATTATTTGGGAAACATAATTGAATTATAATTTTGTATTTTTATTGACAAAGTTGAGAGTAGTAAGCTTAATAAACAATTGTTAACAGTTTACCATTATTGCCATTGAATGCTTGTGAAATGGATAGTCCACTGAAGAATGTAGATACTAATAATAGGGAGAATTGATGGTGGTTCATTGTAACTAATTAAAAATTTGAAGACAGTATTAATACGCCTGAAAGTTGTTTAAAGACAGCAACGCTATAATATACAATTTATATAATTAAAAGTAAAACTGGGAAGCTGGATAGATAATTTAGCAGAATACCTGAAAATAAGACACGGTCTCACAAACAAAAGTCATCCCAAAGGAAACTTTTACATTTATGAGGTATAAAGCATACTTACTGATGCATAATATAATTCCTGTGAAATATAAATGTACGGCAGCATTTTAAACCAACTGCACTGGTCTTCTGGAAAAAATTTAGATTTACAAGGAGCAATAGCATTCAATGTGTATATAGTGAGTTAATTTAATCCCTACGGTTAGTACAAAGCGATTTCCTAACAGCTATATTTATACTTGCTCTTGTCCTCAACATATATATATATATGTGCCTATATATAATAATAGTAATTAGATAGTGATAGCTGATTAGTATAGTGATTATAGCTCTGAAAATAATAATTCTAGCCTGCAGCAATATTATTACAGATATTTTAGTTAGTGTTAGTTTAATGCTACATAATATATTGAAGGTGGACTGAACTGTTGTTGGAACATAAAAAATAGAGACAAAATATACGCAATGCGAATAACATTACCAGAATTTCTCAAAGCGTGGAATTTTTATATCCCATGTCATACAGAACACATGCTACCATGAAATTCATCATGTAGTAGTCAAAAATAAGCATAGCACAATAAGTAGTACAAGAAATTGGCTACATAGCTTAGAATGCAGCTAATTATAATGTTTACCGTGACTTACGTAGCAGAAAATGATTATTTTTGTGGTAAATACTGCCTTTCGTTTGGACAATTAATTTAACATTGGATTTTTTTATTTTTGTCATTGATCAGGTAGGTATATTATTAATTTTTAACCCTGTATTTCGAGTTTCAAAATGAGGCGTAGTCAGTTAATTATTAAATTATTATTACTTAAAATTTTCATTAAGTATATCTTTCTTAAATATTACTGTAATTAAGGTGGTGGTGGTCAAGTAACATCAATAAAGATTTTCCTTATATTGACTGCAAAATACAATCGCATTCGGTGTCTAGATGTTTTGCGAGTTTCACTCACATGTTTTAGAAAAATTGAGAAGTCAGCATTAAGTTAACTAGAGACATTTGTAAGTACCTATACAGATATCTCGTCAACATTTTAAAGGAATACGGATAATGGGGTGTACTGAAGAGCCCAATATTTTAAATATTTTACGGTATAAAATAGGTAATATTAAACTTTTATTGAATTTAGGTCTCCTAAAGTAGAGAAATAGAATAAATATTTTTTAAATATTTACCTTAAAGTTGCGTTCTTACTATTTCACAGTAAAAGTATTTTGGTAAATGAGAGGATTAGGAACACATTACGCATTAAAGTGTTTACTTGGTACTTATTTCTATCTGCAACTCAATACTTGGAAAATAACTGATTCCATACTTCATTATAGCATTTCTAGTAAGACCATGAAGGTACCTGATTTAGTTTTCTAGGTATTTTAAGACAAAATGGATCAAAATAACTGGGTAAACGATTGTACAATTCAGCGGAATACATCCGGGAGAAATTAAATGTACATCGTGACAGATAACCTATTGTGACGCCTTTTGCGAGTATACTTTCAAAGTAGAGGGATGCTATACAACCTGAAATAATAAGTCTCGCTAAACAATAGCCATCACAAAAGCAAATGTACCTTTACATTTAGGTACTTATATAAACATATACTTACTGAGCAATCAAATATTGCCGTTATGAAAAACTGGGATGTACAAAGAGCAAATATTATTACAGATGTTATAGTTAGTGTTAGTTTAATAGTGACTAGAAATTGGAGACTCTGAGCTGGAGTTGGAACATACAAGTTGGAACATACCAAAAGTAGTTCATCATAAGCAGGCCTAGCCCAATAATGAGTACCGAAAACTAGCAAAATGCTTATTATGTTGTTGTTTACAGTTAAGTTAACTAGAAGCGTTATAGACCGTAATATGTATTAATATTTCACAAAATTTTATGGAACAAGAAAAATAGATGTCCGGAAGAGTCCAATATTTTAATTACTATAACATGCGGTGTAATAATGAACTTTAATTGAGTTTAGGTCACCTTAACAGTAGAAATAGAATAAACATTTTTAAAATAGTTACACTAATTTTTCCTCTTGTGCATAGCAAATGTATTTTGGTAAAAGTCGGGATTAAAAACACAATGTGCATTAAAGTGCTTAGGTACTTAATATTTGTTTTTGTAAATCAATACTGATTTACTCCAAAAATAATTGATTCCGTACTTAATTCCAACATTACCCTAACTGAGACACACACATGTTTCAGTTTTCTAGGTATTTTAGGACAAAAAGGATTAAATAATTGAGTAAATGCATTCGGTTAAAGTTGCATATAGGTAAGGTACTACGATGATATACAAATACAATGCATATTATATTTAACTACTGTTCACCCTACCTTGCTTCTTATTAAATACACGCGTAGTGATAGCTACAACTGAACCCTAATATTAATTTTCATATTGAATAGTGGACAACATGTTATGTATTCTCACTTAAAAATTAATCCACCCATACGCAACATATACATATTATGGTATTTATAAATTAGTTAAGACACTAATTCAATGAAATTGACGCCATGCTGCGAGTTCGCTGAAAATCTCATCCAAGACTTTGATACTTCGTAAACTCAACCTAAAAACTTTTAAAAAACACCCACAACAAAATATATCCTAATATATCTACCATTACAAAGCCCTACAACAAACTCGTATAAATAGCTGGTCCGCTGCTGAGAATTTATTTATTTAAACTTCCTCTGGCCTTTGAAAACCTACTACCTTACTACCTACTACCTACAAACATCCAACAGAATTCAGTTTTTAAAATTCTGAGTCTAATTTTTTAAACATGGAGAAAGTAATAACATACTCTGACATTTTTTACAAATTTTTAGTAATTGTTGCCTGTGCCTATTTGGGCCATGCGTCATTCATTCCCCACCCGGCTGCTGTAAGTGTCACAGATATAAATGCAGAAGCTCACAAAGGTAACCATTTCAATTTATTTTACGAGAAATAAATATACAATTAATAAACTGGCAGTCAGCACACGGATAGTTAATTTTAATTTTAATTTAATTTTAATCAATCTTCTTTTACATAATTTAGCCCCCATTTCTTGGCCTGCGGAATTTACATTCACCTGCAACATTCCGAATCCGGACGATCCCAATGTCCCTTTACCATTAAATCCGGATGGAAATTATCAAGATCCAATCAACTGTAATCAATATTACGCTTGCAGTGGACTGCAAAAACCATACTCGATGCCTTGTCCAGCCGATTTGTATTACGTCGATATTCCTGATATATGTAGCTATAAGGAGAACAATGGAGACTGTCCCAACTACTGGCTGGATCCATATGTTGGAGTGGGGGCAAACGGTTGTCCAATGAGTTTGAATAGAAGTGCACCTCTAATGGTGCCCACGTTCGCTAATGACAACTGCCAGACTTATCTCACATGTTACAACACTTATTTAAATAAGCCTCCTGTTCTTGGTGCTTGTCCATCAGACTACTTCTTTAGCTTTCAGAGCATGGGTTGTGTTTCAAATACATACAAATCTGACAAAAACTGTAATGAAACAGCTGCAGGCTAAAATAAAAATTACCAATCCAATTAAATATGTCTCATTTATAACAATGTCAATATTAATAAATAGTATTAAAAAAAATTTCTTTGTTTATAGCATAATAATTATTATTCATTTTCTTATTTACTAAGAACATAGTTAGCATCTCTATAATCTATATTTTGCATAGCCTGAAGAAAATTTTGTTTATGTTCCCAGTTCCCATACGAAATACAATAATTACTGCAACTTCGTTAGTTATAAATAGCTACTTAAATGGGTAGAATTGTTTCTTTAATTTAATGAAATTGACACTTTACTGATAATTAATTTGTTTTTGAAACAGCCCTTAAATTTACTTCAATAATTAGTATTTATGAGTACCATCCATAATTATAATAATTAACCATGCGTAAAGTGATAATTTAATAAGACGTTGCTTACTGCTGTAGCAATTTAATATAATTTAGTCACATCCATATACAATATTTATATATATTTCATGTTTAAGCATACAAAACTAAAAATGCACATCATAGATGGTAGACGCAAACAACCTTTTTTATAATACATTAAATCTTTTATATTAACGATGGGTATGTATTAGTACAAAAGAGACTATTATATAATATTTAATTATGGGGATGGATAACTTGTGTGAATAAATATGTAAATGAATATTAATGTATATGCAAGATATAAAAGTAACATGATTTAACAGTAAAGTAACTTCAAATGGGGATTTATACTTCGCTGTTATTCTGAAATAATAATAATTGTAAACAATAACTAGAATACAATTTATTTTATTTAACGATACTTAGCATCGTCGCGTGTTATAGGGCATTTATCCACCAATGCAATTGTTTATCAGACTTTATTAGCAACAAAAAAATATATTATTTAAATGCTGTTGCTGTTACATCTGCTCTATATGTATATGCATCAGCAATATCATTTTAATCTTAATTTATGTAAATAAATATCATGATTTTTATGGCAAATGTATTTGAGATCGACTACTTTATCAATCAGATTGAGATGTTCAGTTCCACTTGGAAAAAATTAAAGGCAGCAAATCTAACTTTATTGTTTTCCACATTCTTGGATTTATTGTTAATTTCGACGCTTTTAAAGAGTAGCTCAAAAGTTCGTGGAGATTTCATGTCTTCAATTTCCCTGCCGCAATATTTTAAAGCAGAGTCGTTGATATATTTTAGATCGCTAACTTCTTTCCATGTCTTGCACACCAATCGACAACTTTTTAAGGCTTCGTAATCCACGTTTTCAAATAGAGTAGCAAGGACCTAAAACATTACTTTACATATTAGTATAGTACATATATGTCGTAGTACAAGCTGATATCCTGGCAATATCGATACTTCCTAGAAAATATTGATATCAAAATTTTCAACAAAATTCTTAAAAACGGAAACAAAATAAATAGTTTTTCTGATCAATTTTGATACACAGAAACCGAAACTATAATTTTCACAGCCCATTTTCTAGTATTTTAGAAAATTTTATTGAATTTATGCAAAAATATCTATAACGGGCAATTATTATACAAAAAATTGTTAAGAAGGAACCCAAATGCGCTTTTTCGGATTATGTGTATCAAGATGGTCAGAAAGCATTAAGTGTTAATTTGCTACCTACCCTACTAATTAGAAGAGGGTGATTTGGAACTACCAGAAAAGCATCTCCAGCCAAATTTCCATTGTCTGTATCAGTTGTTTCACTTCCCATCTGCACCATCTTCATTGGAAAATTAAGTGGCTTGCCTATGTTGTTAACCATTTATCTAAGGGAGTACCTGCATGTTTTACTTTTATCAGCTTTGCTTTTATCAGTTACAATTACGATAATGAAAAATTGAAAAAGACTGAAAAATGATTATTTAATGAAATTTAATATTTAATTTAATACTACTTTTATTACCTTGAAGAACTGATTGAGTAGAATCGAGTACACAAAAATGCTGTCCTAATTAATTAATGATAACTAAATTGCCAAACCCACAGCCGCTGGAATAAAATAGCTTTACGCAGCTACTATCACATACATTTTCTTATTTAAAATAGAATAATAATCGAAATGTTATTTTTGAGTGAACCAAAAATCCATGGCGTTTTGAAAACCTCCTTTCATGTATACTTGGGTCGTGAATGAGAGCTGACGCATGACGTTAGGAAAATTGATAAGGAGGAACGCAAACCTACATATATACCTATACAAGTATATATAAGGTATACACACATGTCATCCTATGTATCTAAATCTGAATCTAATAATATGTTTGTACATGAGGCCCTCACGCAATACTATTTGGTTTCAATACACTAGCTTTTCGCGGAAATGGTAACGGAAAGTCCTGCTATATAGACACCTATCTTTCCTTCATTTTCTTTTCTTAAATTTAACTTAAAATCATTTTGTGTTACGTGCTTAATAAATTGTGAATGAAATGAATCCACTGATGCGTGGCATTTAATTTTTATGTAGATTCTTTGAAAACTTCGATAGCTGTTTATATAAATTTCAATCAGTAAATGACATTTGTGTTCTGTTGGACTGAATGATACATTTTAGTTGCTGTTGCATCGTTATTACACCCGTTTGTATCCCAGTTTACAAGTAAAATTTTACTTCAATTTGGTTTGCGTTTGGTTTCTGTTTTATTCAAGTGCCGTCAAGTTGTATGTTTATAGCCTTATTTAATTGCTTTGCAAATCTTCAATGAGATTTTTCAATTTTTGGAAGTTACTTTATATAATTGCTTCATTAATATTGCCACATGCTGTGACCAATTAAAAAATGTGACAAATAAACCATAGTGAGTCATTGTGTTCAAATACATTAATGTGTACATGTCGCTGTTGTAAAATTTGAGCCACCGAGGATATAACGAATAGATTCCTGATAGAGTAATTATCAGCAAACCTTTAGAAATTCACAAAATTGGTTTTCCAAAACGGTGAAGTTGTAATTTACCTAATCCTTCCTAATCTTTTCCAAGAAAATTGACCCTTATTTCCAGCAACAGTGGTCAAGGGCTATCCCTTCCGTGTAGTTGTCTCTGTGGCCTAAAAGTATCTTATACATTTGAAGGGTATGTATCTCAGGGTAATTAAGTGCGGGCGGATTAAAAAGTATTAAAAGATTATGGGTAAATCAGCGTAGACCCTTTCAAAACATATCTACGTACGCAAATTGTATTTTGGAAAACAAAAAACTTGATTAGTAACAGTACCGTTACTCAACATGAGCCAGCATTAATCTTACACATCATCGTGAAAAAAACTTCGTCCAGGTGCCAAAAAAACTATCAAATACCTCATGCTAACCGTGTTCCTACATTTCCTTTACGAAATATTCCAAAACAAAAAAGTGAAAACACAATGTAAGTGAAATCGTATACTTTAATAATTTAAATTGTACAGATTTAATTATTCGTTTCTTTGAAACCTATAGTTACTCATTTTCATACATTTAATGCCAACTTAGCAAATATCTTAGCTCCGCATTAGCCTATCTTTTTTAGGACAGGACAACTATTTAATAAAAATTATCTTAAGTATTCATTACATGATAGGTGATAGTAATATGACTATCCTTGTTCAGACAGTTGCTATAATGTTATTTACTCAGTATATTTTTAACTGTGACATTTTCTTTTCTGATAACCTAAATATTCGGTAATTTCAATTTTGGCAGTCATAGCTAAATAAATTGGATCAATGAGGACGCCTTTAAGAGTGATAATATCTTGTGTGATATTATCACACAAGATGTATAGCTAATATAGATAATATTGTGTAAATCAGTGCAAAATTATAAAATCAGCGATGAGCGGGATCTCACATATTCATGGCCAAAAATGTTAAATCGCACTGCAGATATCTAATAGATATTTTATTAAATTTCATTTTTGGCTATAACAAAAATTAAAATAGGACCGACGTGACCGTCTTTTTAAGAACTAAAATGCCGTATTGACGCTTAGGATGTAGGATTAAAGCCAAATAAATTACAATTATTTAAAATTAATGTAATTCTTTAAATTAAAGATAAATCTAGGAAATAACATGGCACCAAATCAAAGTAACGTTACTACGTTACTTGAAAAATTCATTGGAAAAAGTCTGAAAGGAGTGTTGAAGAGGGAGAAAGAAGAAATAAATTCATTGTCTGATTTGGGAAACGTCACCAATTTTGTATTTAAATGCGGAGTGACACCATTTTATTGGGATAAGGAAACACGAAAGTTTAAAACGACCAGCTTGACACTTAAAACGTCGTTAATTTTCATCAAAGCTTTCCTCCATTTACTGTTTTCAACATACAAAATGATACTTACTATAAAGAATCTAAAAAATCCTGAGTTTTCCCCCATAGACTTATTTTGTGGGGCTATGTTTGGGATTGGTGAATTCCTTGAAGCAGCCTATCAGTATAACATATACAGGAAAGGACCGCAACTAGTCTACATGCTCAATCAGCTTTATAATGAAGATCAGTTCACACTATCTAAGGGTAAGATTCATAGGTTTTTATATTTGGAAATAAATAAATGAAACTTTACGACTGTCAAAAACAATTGAATTTTTAGTTGGGGACAACAGGAGGATAACTCCACCTCCACCACCAAAGATATTCCTATTAGCGGAGAAGCTTCTGTCAAAATGGTTTGTCTATAGTGTAGCAGCCTCATTGGCTGCATTTTTCGTGTCAATGGCTATATATTTTCCTGGAATCCACTGGACAACTGATTTAATAGTGACGGACCGTACTAATAATAAATATATTAGTTCGGCATTACTTTCCCTTGAAGTATGTCAACATGTTGTAGGCGTAAGCTCAGGGGGGTATTTCATTATGTACATGATGATATACGTTGTCAAAAATGTCATTTGGTTCTACCATTTAAGGTAGGTTCCCACATTACAGTACAATAATGCGGATTTAATTTTCATATTACAAATAAATTGTTAATAGGCAGTTTGTGCAAACTACGTAGAACGTAAACGTAGAACGTAAACGTAAGAAATTACGTAAGCTCCTCACCTTTTACGCTATTTCTTACGTTAAGCAGCCTTTACGTACGTAGAAATTGAAAAGTTACGGGATCTTCCTTACGTACGTACGTGGGATATAAAAGTCGCGCGCAGCAATTCACATGGAAAAAAATGTTACAGAACGCATGCGCACCTTTCTGGGCATGTGTGCTGCGACATTTCTTAATTTTATGCATTACGTTACGGATTTTAACTGCGCAAACTATCACCACGTATACGTAAACGTAGCAAAATTCTTCTCGATTTTCTTACGTTTACGTTTACGTTCTACGTACTTTGCACAAACTGCCTAATGTTTCTTTAAAAATTATTATTTTTTCCTTAAAAGGCATGGAGACGTTCCTGAACAGAAGAAAGCAAAAATATATCATCGTCTGCGGTTGCTAAACATTACGTTTAACAATAGTTGTCTTTGGTCCATTATTCCCATGCTCATTGTCATTTTAATGCTTCTTGTGACGATGTGCATCTTCTGCTCCATCAGGCTATCCGATAAGCTGACATTTCAAGAGTCCTCAATTTTCTTGTTCTTGGCTGTTGCTTGCGCAGCGTTGCTAATTCCTTTCTGCATATTTGCAGCAACTGTATCGAAGGCCTCACTCAACACGATAACACACATGAAATCCTTGATTGGAAAAACTACAGTGTGGCCGAAACAATTGGCAAGCTTGAAAGTATTTGGGATTCGCAACGGACCTCTAAGAATGATCAGACATGAAAATGTTTTTGACATTTTTGGCCAAATGATTAATTTATTAGCAACACTTCTGATAGAGTTCCCAGCTATTTAATATGTCACTGCATTTTTATTAATGTAGCAAAAATTAGTACTCACCTCTACCTTTACCTAACCATTCCGTTACCCATATCTTCACTGTTGTCCTATTGTGAAACGTTTAGTTATGTCAGCCGTTTATTTTGTACCGATAAATATATTATTACACTACAAAATGTTTGTACTAGACAGATAATGAAAATGACCAGTAAAGTTCTGCGTAAATAATTTAGCACTTATCAGAACTGTACTCTGTATCTCGAGGGCCTGAACAAGTAGCCTTGTTAAACAATATATGTTGAGTAGCATCAGTATACTATGTCTAATGAATATTAGATTCTTATAAATTTTAAAGGAACATTCTCAATATCCAAGAAGAAATAAATTATTGCTAGTTTTAGACATTATGCAGAATATTTTCCCTGAAAAAATAAGCAAAAATTCCAATATTGCTCACCTCTCAATTGAATTGAAAAATAATGAATAACGGATGGTATAAATATGACATTTAACCAAGCAAACATAATAAATAAATGAAATAAATATGTAGGAGCAGTACATTTCACATTTTACTTTTAAGCACATTGTAAACTTATTTCATTCTTACCATTATAATAAAATATCCTGCATTTCAAGATTTGTTCTCTGAAAAGTGAAATTAATGCCCAGACTCGTTACATATTTAGGAGGATCATCAATATTTCTATCGGAACTGTTCCAATCGTCAGCTGTAAGAGGGTCATTTATAATGTAGTACTATTTCTCTAAAGCCAAAGCATGACCATGAGTATTCTTATTAAGCCAGCATTAATCTTGCACGATGAAATGGGCTGAATTTTGCAAGAATATTGAGATTCGATCTAATAATATTTTAATACTTAAGTACCTAACGGTGCCAGTCAAACTTTGAGTAATAAAAATAAGTAGCAAACTTCTCCCATTCTGAATCAAGAACAAATTCTAAGTGAAACATATACGAGCCTACACCTTCGTACACCTTCATATTCTAACAATGGCATTTTTTGGCAATACACAAAAGTTGAAAGTAAGTACATTATCCAAATTAAGTATCTCCTTCTCTAAATTAACAATCCATATCAGCACATTAATAAGTTCAATTGCAGAAAGTCTAAACGATGGAGAAAATAATTTCTCATGGATTGGATACTATGTAAATATCGGCTATTACACGGGACTGCTGCCATTCTCGTGGAACACATCATCATGCAAATTTACTGCGTCCAGATCCCAAAAAACTATCAAATCGCTCATGCTAACCGTCTTCCTACATTTCCTTTACGAAATCTTCCAAATGCATTCGGAATTTACAAGTGGTAATCAAATTGGCAAGGGAATCGTACTAATTAGCATATGGATCGTTGGCTATGCAGCGATCTTGATTTCCCTTGCTACTGTTCATTTGAAAATGCAAGAAATGGTAACAATGCTGAATTGTCTGCAAATGAATATCGTAGGTAAGGAAGCCATAGTCAATAAATGTCTGTATCTTGTCTCATTGCGAATAGCAAATAGCAATTGGCAATATTATGATTTAATTTTGGGGAAAATGAAAATTGAAGTGGCTCTAGATTACTAGGCTTTTGGACTAGTGCTAAAATTCAGAAACAAAGTGAGGCAGTTGCACTATCCTGATTCTGACTGAAGAACTTTAAATAATGGAGCAGCACTATCTGTATTCAGTAAAAATATTTTTGTAATAAAATTAATAATCGACTAATACCAATAAGTAGCCACATTTTTTACACTTGAAGAAGTTGAGCAATCATCGTACGCAGACCAAAGATAAGAAAAGGTCTTACTTATTCAAAATATCTTATCTAGAAATTCTCTAACGACTTTTTTCTGTCTCTTTCTTCTCTCTCTGTTTTGGACGCCCTTAGCGAATAAAATCTGCTTTGGAAAAATAGTGAACGATGATTTATGATGCGACATGACCAATTTAACTATTATCTTACACATGACTAATTAACTTTTAATCATTTAGTGCTATTTCATTAATTGTAGTTCTACTTTCATCTAGAGCCAACTAATCACCACCCTTTAATTTTTAGGCACTTCTGAAAGGGACCAAACATGGAGCATACTTGAAACACTGATTTCAAAGTTCTGCTTTCCTATTATTAGTGTAGTCTGTTCCGTCATTGGAGTAATATGCGTTGCAACCGAAGGTCGTCATCAGTTGTCCTTTATCGTGTTTTCATATGACAATAAACTGTTAAAATACCTTCTACTGCTGATTCAAATTGGCACGACGGCTGGTAGTTATGCAGTGATAAGTCTGTACAATTGGATAGTAATCTACATTCTCCGCATGTACAACTTTTTGAATTACATCAGGTTTGGCATCTAAAAATTAATCAGTGAGGGACTTATCAGATAATTATATAAATATTTTTAATGCTGATTTTGCAGATACAAGGAGAGCAGCCTAAATAATCAAATGGTGGTGTACAACAGACTGGTGATATTAAACAAACTGTTCAACGACAGCTTCATTCCAATATTTCTACCATTCTTTATCATTATACTATCCTCATGCGGGCTCATTGCAGGTTTCTGCTCCATTCGGCTATCCAAATCCGTCACTATGGACATGTTTCTCATGTTTATAGCCACAACAGCAGTATGCATGATTGGTGTAACGGTACTGTTAATAGGCTTTGCTACTCCATTGCAGTTGTCGAATGATTTGTTGAAACAGATGACATCGAAGTTGTCGAGGAGCAACAAATTAACTCGAAAGAATCTGAAGTCTCTCAGAGGATATGGAATTCGAGTTGGTCCCATTAAAGCTGTCAAATATGAGAGAATATTCGATTTCTACGGCATTATGCTATCTGCATTAGTATCTCTGCTCATAACGATAAAATAAATGATTAAAAAATAAATTATACTTATAATTTAATATAATTTGTAATAAATAAACATTTGAAGAATATTGTATCATGAATGTAATATACTCACCCAAATTACTAATTGTTATGTAATCGATTCAACATTTTGAAATGTTGAATTTCCGCTAATTGGGTTGCATCAATTTTATAAAGTTAGGCTATCTGAATTGATTTCTTCATTTATACACTTTCAATGACTCATTTTCGTTAACATACAAATCCACAAAAATTACTATGACTCCACTGGTCTGATCGTTTTTAATGTTTGTGGAAAAATAAAGTTGAAAGTATTCCACGTAAAGTAAATATCAAATCGCAGGTATTCATGTGCTTTTTTGAATATCTACATCCTTTATCATATTCGTTGAAAAACATGTTTCTTTTATAAAGAATTGTTCAAGTCTGCATTGAATGAATAAGTATGATGTCAATTAATAATTAAGAGTAATATGTACATACAAGTAGAACAATTATATAGAGCATGACCATAATATTATGCATTTAATGTCAAGCTATCAAATAGCATCCTGGCTGTCCTTAAATAAAATAACTTTGATCTTGTTCGAAGAATATATTATGAGCTCAAAATATCTTTACTGTTGCAAAGTATGACCAGTAAGGTTGTGTTGTGAGATGTACTAAATAAGGTAGTATGTACTTTGTTTAAATAACTGAAATAATTTAAGCGACTGGAATGAACAACAGTAACAGTTTATGTATATATAATATGTTTATCGAAGAAGGAGAATTCCCAAATATCCGGGAAGAAATAATTAATTACTATAGGTAGACGTGGACGGGAAAATATTTCTCATAAAATAAATTGTCCGAAATTGAAACATGTTTTCGAAATATTTCGTATATGCTAAATATTTATTCCAGAGAAATAATTTAAGTTGAATATATAGCAGAGCGCCCGTTTCAATTATTATATTTAATTTAATATACCCTCGTTATATATTTATTTTATGTTTAATTTCCTTCCTTTCATCCCTGTTCAAGAATTGTTTTCGGAAAAGTGAAATTTGTCATAAATATCTGGTGTGCATCATCATGACATTAATGTGCTCTTTCTTTAAGGCTGTCTTGATAACGTTGACTTGGCAAATTATGACAATTTCCGGATATCCATTGTATTTTAGTGCTAATAATGTTCATGGGTTGTTATAATATAATTGCAGATATACTACATGCAGACAGTATTCATAATAGCGCACTGTTTATAAACGTGCCACATTTTCTTTCTCTTACTACCAAAAATGAAGAAACTTATTCCATTCAAAATTTTGAAACCCCGTATATTTTCCAGGGAGAAATATTTTCAAGAGACAATTCGCAGCCATTTTGGAACTTTTTAAAAGGAGGCAAGCTAAAATTTCCTCTAAGCACAAATTACTAAGAAATTCGTACTTAAAATTTGTTTTTCGAAAAATAATTATGGCTACTACTAAAAATAAAGTTTTCAAAAATTCACCTTCATATCCCCCAGAATAGAACAGGATGGTCAATCTTACTGGATCCGGTGATCTGTAATTTAACCTGGACTAAAAAAGCGTACAAAACCACCTTAAACCCAATATAAAGTTTACGGCGTAATAAAACGTTAACCTTCCACCAGCCTTACATTAACGAAAATATTGACTCTGATAAAGGCAAGAACCTATGATTACGTATATTTAATTGATCGTATGCAAGCGTTGTTCTTGTGCATTTAGTGATATCAAAAGTTTATATCTGCCGGTGCCAGTCTGGAGTCTTTTCTTAATTGTGATAATTAATAATTATTTGTTTGCGTTATTCTCCTATTCTGAAATAGGGTCGAAAGAAAAAGAGCGTAAAGAGTACCTCCACATTTGATCGCGTTTCTTGATACTACGAAAAAGTTGTCATCTAAGACTGCTTTAGTACATTTTTGAACTTGTTGCAAAATTGTGCATTATCTGAACCAGTCTTGTGCCCACGGTCAAATAGAGCATTTTTCCGATCAAACCAGCAAACGTTACATACTGTCACATCGAACACCGTACCACAACACAGTGCTAATAAACCACCTTAGAATATTTTTACTTAACATAACATACACTCCGACTCAACATTAACATTAGGTACGACTATTCAGTATTTTCAGTATTTATTCTTCATATTTTTGGAAACCGACCCACCACACGGCAATCATTATATTTACGAAACATTATTTCTAGCATGAAGTTCACTATTTACAAAACGTTTTTTAAAACTACCCTCAATCGTAGTTACCGCATAACGTAATAACATATATCGTACCACATATCTTCAGTAGTTTAGTTGATATTCTGTATACATATCAGTTGATATAATATGTCTATCAAGTATATATGGAATTGAATGCAATATTTACTTAAATAATATCTAAGGCATGGTTTATAATGTACATATTCCTATGAACATATAGATACGACAATGGACGTTACATTTGAATTTAAGTGGGCGTGGAGGTGCGGTTTGTCAAACAAAATAACATTTTCTTGGTCTTCAAGATATACCAATTAAATTAAAACTCAGATTTACTACAAGCCTATTTCATAGTATAATCAAAGGTCTTCAGCTATTTGTGGTGACCAGTGCCAGTTATTTATCGATATCCGACAGTCCTTGAGTGTGATAATAAGAATCTAAAACATCCCGATTTTATAAGAAAGGCGGGACAGTAATAATACCAACGACCATATAGTTCCACCATGATTTTTCATGATGAAAGTAAGATCTTGAAAATCTTCGACGTTTCAATATACATTTCTTTGTCGATTAAATTGAACGCAATTATTGCAAACACAATTACAGCTTGTTCAAAGGAAAACAACTTCTTTTGGCTTGGATTATACGTAAACATTGGCTTTAGAACTGGATTGCTGCCATTCTCTTGGGATAATTCTTTGCATACGTTTTCTGCATCTGGATCCCACAAGACAATCAAATGTCTTATATTATTCGACTTCCTACTTTTCCTTTACGAAATATTCCAAATACATTCTGAAATCGCAAATAGTAATCAAATCGACAAGGGAATTGTCTTGATTTGCATTTGGATCGTTGGCTATGCCCTAATAACAATTTTCCTAACGACTGTTCATTTGAAGACGCAAGAAATTATCACAATGCTGAATTGTTTGAAAATGAACATCATAGCCATCAAAGGTATTGAAATCATCAAAAAATAAATCCCCAGTCACCGGACTATACATAATATAATATATGGTAAGATGTTGCCCCCATGACCCCTTATCTAAGATAATAAGGGTTTAATGCTTTCGCTCACCAAAAACAGTGGAACAGGAGTCAAAAGGGTATTTTAGTGCTACCTGGCAATAACTGTCAGTCTCATATTATTGAGGAGCTTGTCTCCTCTATAGTTTCGTTCCGTCTGTCAGTCCGTCCGTCCGTCCGTTTGCGGTGTAACTCAAAAACGGTTAGCGATATCGACTTCAAATTTTCAGGGTAGCCTTAAGGTTCCTCAGGTGACCACATTGAAAAATGGGGTCAATCGGACCAACCTCCTAAAAATTATGACCCCGCCCCCATTTTTTCAAATTGCAACATATGCAAATGATGCATCGTTCGAAAGCTTATGACCTCAGGAATTCAACCATGTAACAATGAGGTCAATCGGTCGACAGGTTACCGACCTAGGTCAATTTACAACATACGCATATATCCTTTATGTGAATGATGTGTCTGTCTATCGTCTGTCTGTCATTGATTTTCAATGATGATCGCAATGATTATCAACAACCACAATGATCATCACTAACTATCAACAATTAGCACAATGATTATCAATAATTATCAATAATTATCACAATACTTTTCACAGTTGACAAGCTTCTCGTTTACAACGTTTACCACGGTTTATTGTGTATAATAGTAGCAAGTCAATTTATAAATGTTTTAATTTTTAGGTACTAGTCAAATAGACCAAAAGTCAAGCAAACTGGAAGCCCTGATATCGAAATTCTGCATTCCTGTTTGTTGTGTGGCTGGTTTCGTCATTGGAACAATAACAATTATAACTGAAGGGCGACATAAATTGTCCTTTGTCGTGTTTCCTTACGACAATAGACTTTTAAAATACCTTTTAGTATTGATCCAAATTGGCACAGCGTTTGGAGCCTATGCAATGATAAATGTCTATATTTGGATATTAGTCTACCTTCTACGCAATTACAACTTTCTGCACTACATCAGGTACGACTTTTTTTTAATTAACAGTTGAGATACCATCTAAAGCATTGTTGCATTGTGGTTATGTAATTATGGGTTCTGCTTATAAATACATTTTCATTGAACTTCAAATATATCTTCCCTTGAACACTACTTTCCACATTTAGTAGGTATTTTAAGTATATAATTCATTAAGGTCAGGGTTATTACGTTGCAATGTGTTTGCACGAGGTTTAGAGGTAAAGGTTTTCGTGCTTAAGGTTACCTAGAAGGAAGAAAGAATAAAACTTTGTAGATGTACTTGAAAACGGCTCACTCAGATAGGACGTTAACCGCTTAGATAGACAATA